>CAUYQG010227445.1:0-17637 GCA_963574415.1 Tarsius wallacei
AATGGATCCTGAACATTTATCACAATACTACAAGAGGGATCGGCAGTAGCAGGACGCAGCCAGGGGAAGGGATGGGGGTGGCCCGTAACATTACTAAGGGTACCCGAACTGACCCTAAACCAGGGGAAGTGAGGGTCAGTCAGGGACCCAAACTTCACCTGCACATAAACTACTTAATCCTGACTTGTACCCCACATCTTTACAATAAAATAAAATTTTTGAAAAAAGAAAGCAAACATCAAGGGCATGCCATTCTATAAATGAATGATTTTGTTTTCATGTTTGAGTTACTAAGTACTAGAGGCAGTGTCTTCCAATGTTCTTGGTCAACTCAAAACCAGACCACATGATAGAATACTTATGGAATGGGACAAGGTATTTGTGATAGGGAATGAGTACTATATCCCTCATCTGATTAAGCTACTAACATTATTCCCACTCCCAAAATTGTTTTTGCTTATTTGCTTTTTTTATTTCACTGTAGCAGTAACAGGTTAAATGCTTTTACAGGCCTCACGGGTAACATAAGTGTGTGAAGTGTTGGCAAACAAATTGAGGGCTCAAGCCACCCTGCTAGGGGAGGCCAATATTCATCCTGATACTGTCATGAAGCCAAGCCTTTTCTTTAAAAAAAAAACCATAATTCTCTTCTTTAATGTAAAATCATATTTTTATATGATTACTCCATTCAGATGTGGAGAAAGGGAAGAAGGCTGTGTTGGTCAGTTAAGCCATATTTTGAATTAGTTTAGCCTGAAAATAACAATTTCCAGTCTGTTACAGTAACTCTTAGAAATAGAGCCTTTACATCTGTTCAGCAGCCTGGAATAGTCAGATTTAAACAGTAAAATTATCAAAAGAAATACACATAAAGGAAACCAAAACAGATTTTGGCTAATCAGCTGAATTCAGTTGTGATGAATAGACGTAACACCACAGAGGTAAAAGAATAAACAATTTGTTTGACATTTAAAAAAATTGAATCAGCCAGGCATTGTGTCTCGCACCTGTAATCCCAGCACTTTGGGAGGCAGAGACAAGAGAATTGCCTGAGCTCAGGAGTTCGAGGCTGGCCTGAGCAACATGGCGAGACCTCATCTCTACAATAAATCGAAAAATTAGCTGGGCATGGTGGCGTATGCCTGTGGTTCCAGCTACTTGGAAGGCTGAAGGGGAAGAATCATCTGAGTCCAGCAGGTTGAGGCTGTGGTGACAGTGAGCCTGGATGACAGAGTAAGACTCCCACTCAAAATATATATATATATATGTATATATATATACATATATATATGTATATATATACACACACGTATATTGTATTCAATCTTTTAAAAAGGTAACTAAAAAAGACTGGGATCTTCTACCTTTCTAGTGTGTCTTCTTTAGCAGTGTACTGTATCATTAAGTAACATTCAGTTATCCAAATATATAGCTATCTTTTTATGTTTTCTGGAAGAAAAACTGAGGTTTGAGATGCGGATACAACCTCATTTTTAATTTTGTGATCAAGAGTACATTGAAAGTAAATGTGTGTTAATTTATTTCCTCAGTGATCCATACTGGTAAACTATTGTCCCAGAAGAACAATTTTGAACAGTTTTCTCGTGTTTAGAGTAATGCAGCTGTGCATACAGAGGTTGTGACACATGCCTAGTTAGGATATTCCAGTCCTCCAGTCCAAAAAAGGGCCAGTACCGATCATCAAGCTTGACAGTACATGCTGTCCCAAGGAGCAAAAGGTAAGTGTAGTCACAGTTCTAGAAACAACAGCCAAGTCTCATGTCTGAGAAAATCAAGTGAGTACACTCCATTCCTCATATTAAGCGAGCCCACTACTAATACTAGAGAACACTATGTTTTCCAGAGACCTATCCATGTATTATTTGCTTGGTTTCGAACCCAAGTATGGCTTCAATATCAATCAGTACTGTCCATTTTATTTTATTTTACTTTTTTTTAGTTTTACCAAAGTTATATTTTTACTTATTGGAAACATCAGCTAGTACTATGCTGTATATTATAAATTACAAGTGTCCTCTGACTCTTCCAGACACCCGTCCTGATGCTCAGGAGGCCACAATATACAGTTCTTTAACTTCCAAAGCGTTGTCCTCACATTTCTAAATAATTTGCTTTAAATTGATATTTTTGACTAATACAGTTAGATCATACTTACTGACTTTTACGGGTGTTTAAAACTGACCTTTTTCTACAGCGTCTAATTCTCCATCCTGAAGCTAATTAGGTCCTCATATTTATTTAAGTAGTTTGTATTAACGTTACTATAATTCCATAAATATTCCTCACTGATTAGCTGAGTAATGTCTTTTGATAAGACTTTCTTTCTCTTATAGAATTTTTACAAACAGATCTGCCATGGATATATTAATAGTTATTCCCAAGGTCAAAAATGGTACCAAATATCCTGTCATTTCCATTATGTCCCTGGACTTTCACCTTTGTTCATAGGTCTTCCCACTGTGTAGTTCCAAGAAACTTAGGTCATGCTATTATATTATATGCAAATGTTTATTCTGAAAAGGACTGAAAATACATATTATCTTACTGATGCATTGTTGCCAGAGATTCTTGGTTAAAATAGACTGTCCTCATATAAAAAAATATGAATTTTGATTTTAAAAAATGAAGTTATTTTTATTCTCATTTTTTAAGTGTGTGATTTTTTTCCCCATTGAACACTTTTAAGATCTCTCAACTTATTCTTGATATTCAACTTCATAAGTATTTAACTTGTGAGTTCATTCAACATGCTGACCACTTATGAATACATTGGTTAGAAAGTACTCACAAGTCCGTTCTGGCAAATTTATTCTCATTGCACATTATAAAATTATTTAAAATTTTTCTTCCTTCATTTTTTTCTTTTTCTTTGCAGTTCCTATCATTTCTGATAGTTGAATCTTCATGATTGAAATTTTTCTTCCTTCATTTTTTTCTTTTTCTTTGCAGTTCCTATCATTTCTGGTAGTTGAATCTTCATGATTGGTCCTCTAATTGCTCATCTGTCATTTTTGTTCTACTTCTTAGAAGATTTCATTGATTTAATATTCAAAGCTCTTTACCTTTTTAAATTTAATACTTTTTTATCTTCAAGTGATCTTTTTATCCTTAATATTTTAGTAGTGTTCTTTTGCATGATTAATGTGAGATCTGATGTATGTGAATATTTTAATTGTATATGTCTTTCATCTACTTCCTACACTGTTTGTATTATTCAATTTTGTTTTTTTAATGTCCTTTTCATTCGTGTAAGTTCTTTCACACATCTAGTGACTATTTTCTCTTTATTTATAATTAACTGTAAGCGTGGAAAGCTGACAAAGAGCTCAGATTAACAGATGGGGCATACTGACCTGAGAGGCCTTGAATGTAAGGTGATTGGGTGGAGAGCTGGATTTTTTTAAAAAAAGAAACCCCACATTTTAGCATTTTAGATTTTTCAAGGTATTTTTATTCATGATGCTGAATTTCTCTAACCTATTTTTCAGGGCTCCAGCTCAGCAAGCATGTTGAATGACATCAGGCAATGGAAGGTACCTGAAATATCTCATCCTTGTGTCTTCAGCTTTCGATTTATTTCTGTTTCTTTTTGTCACTTTGCTTTTCTATGCCCTTTTTACCTCCACTGTAGCCAGAAACCTAGAGGCTCTTGAGTAAAATAGATTCAAAGAACATCAGTTACCAAAAAAGTGGGAGGGTTAATTACGTGACT
Source organism: Tarsius wallacei (assembly GCA_963574415.1). NCBI lineage: Eukaryota > Metazoa > Chordata > Mammalia > Primates > Tarsiidae > Tarsius > Tarsius wallacei. Next base: position 3,734 of record CAUYQG010227445.1, read on the forward strand.
GTGAGGTTGAGTTAAAGCAGATGAAAATATGAAGATGCCTGTAGATATTATTACTCTGATGACATGTTTTTAACTCATCTCTCTAGTTTTAGCCTGAAGTCTTACTCCATCTTTTGTTTGTATTCTGTGGCATCAAGCCCCAGGTTTACTCACTCTGGTCTGTGAAATCAGACAAGGCTCCTTTGACCTCTTAAGTCAGTTAATAACCATCTACTGTCCACTCTGAGGACTCTGTTGGTGTATTGGTCAACTGCTGGATAAAGTCTTATGTTTCTCAATTCATATCGGAAAGTTTTCCTCTTTCCTGTTACCATGGTGAAATCTATAGGGAACTACATTTCTGCCTTCAATTCATTAGGCTTGACTTTTAGCTGAGATTCAGAATTTTTCTCTCTGTGTTTTTAGGATTAAAGCACCATTGACCAACCAGTAATTAAAATGGCCTTTTCAATTTTTAAAAAATATTACTATTCTTCTTCTGAAAGCGGTATTAAGGTGACTGACAGAAATTCATTTCTATGACTCTTAGTACAATCTTACTTCTCTCAGCTGTGTAGCGGTCTCTGGGTTGTTAGAATGTCTAAAATGACAGGGGAAAGTATCCAAAGGCAAAAATATCTTGTAGGAGAAACGACCGTAGGATTTCTGCCTAACATAATGGCTTTTTATTTTTCCTCCTGCTGACTAAGAGGGAAAAAAATCACTTCAAGAACTGACAAAAATGTATCCACAGTTTTCATTAAAAACACATTCATGTCAACATTAAGTAAGTTCTCATCAATTGTCATGGGACATTTTTGTATGCGCACAGTAAGAAAATAAACCCGAACAATGTAAGACCCATTGCAATTCATTTAAAAGGAATTAATCATTTCCATAACAAAATCATAAAGCATTTCTGATGCATGATTTATCACCAGACTACTGGAGAAAGATTTTTTCCAATTCTTCTCTCCAGTATGTTGGTGCACAGAATAGTTGCCGATCGATTGTTTAGAGGTAGAGCTCCTATTAGCTCTTATAAAATAATAATAATAATATTTCAGGCAAAGATAGACTTTATCCTCACCAAATGATGTTCCATGAGAATACATAAAATGGTATTAATTAGAAACCTGCTGACAAACACTCTACTTTCCAATGTGCATCCCAAAAGCATCATTCCTAAAAGTGTTAAGATAAATTATGACCTGTAGTTTGCACCATGCCAGAAATCAATGTATGGAAATGAAAGCCAACTTTCCAAGCTTACATCTACATCTTTCAGGGCCCCTCTGGTCTTCAAATCAGATCCCTGCCCTTGAGTCCATTCAAACAGAGTCGGATAGACACCTGCTCATCTTATTCAGGGGTATGTAACACATTCTTTTCTTCAGTTAAGTGCTTTATTACTGATCTACAGGGCAACCCTTCCTTGAATTTATTCCTGAGAATGAATTCTAGGACATTTTGAACTAGTCACTAAGATGGAAAAGCAATGAACATTGAGACTTAGTACAAAGTCTCGATTAAATTCTTCCTTCTAAGTCCTGCTCACAGGAAATAGGCATTTGGAAATTTAAGAAATGATGATACAAATAAAAGCATTGATATGGTGAAGTACTTCATGACTTATATTACTGTTTTATACCCATTATTGTATTTAATTCTCATCCCAACTATGTATGGTAGGAAGGGGGAGGGACTGGGTTTATTTTCACTTACATAGTTCGTATGAGGGTAGCCGAGCTAACTTAATCTTGACGGGAAACTAAATTGTTGGAGATACACAGAGGAGTTATTTTGACAGAATATACCTCATACATTGCTTTAGAGATTTATTTCAATTTTAATTAGACAAAATTCCTCTGATGCCTAGCAGATTACTCAACACTAATCTTAGTTTCTATTGCCATTGACAATTTTATTTTTTTCTGTTATTAACACTGGTTAGTGAAGAGAGTTGATCACAAAGAACCCTCTGCTCTCACACTGGAAAATCTTCTCACCCATTTTGATAATATTTAGCTTGCCTTATTTAACATGTCTCTGAGAGCTTTTTTTCAGGAAGGAAGCTTATAAATATACCATTTTCAAATACAAGATCATTTTGTAACTTTTTAAATGAGAGTATATGAACCTGAATTCATCGAGCATTTGGATTATCGAACCCGTCATCTAATAATATTGTCACCACACATAAATGGTTGGATATTACCTAGTTTCCCACATAGGTATGCCTATACTATTTTTGGTCTTTAAAATGTCCCACTATAAAGAGAAAAAACTCCAATATTTGTCTGTTTTCTCAATGAGTTTCATATCACATAAAGCTGAATGTCTCACTGTTACGATTTCTAAAATCGTCATTGAGATGTCTGGCTTCAGTTTAGTTTTGCTGCTGACAAACTGCTTGACATCAAGCAATTCTTTTAACCTTTATAAGCTTTAATTTCATCTTTTCCCATTCCGTAAAATGAGAGATATTAGAGTAAGTGATCTTAAAATTTCTTTTCAGCTCTGATACTCAAGTACTTGAAGTGCTGAAGTTTGTTCAGGTTATGAAATAAGCTAGCTATGAAATTGGAAATAAAGCCCCCAGGATATATCTTTAGCATAATCAGATGACCTAGAGAAAAGATAGAAATTTTGTGAGAGAGAGAGAGAGAGAGACAGAGAGAGAGAGAGAGAGAGAGAGAGAGAGAGAAGAATAAATGAATCGAAGGTTATATGAAAAGTAAGGTAAAAGTGAAGCAAAATAAAAAGAAAATTGTTTGAAAAACAGCCAACAATAATATAAAGTAACATGACATGATCACATAATTTTATTCTTAGACTTGAATCACAAAACACAGATTATTTAATTTTGTCATTCCTCTATCTCCACGATGGTGTTATGCAAATATCTGTCAAATTATAAATCTCTGCTCTGTTTAGAAACTCTGTTTTTCCTTTATTCCTGTTCTCCTTCCCAAGCATTTTCCTGAATCAAATGTATCTTTTCTTGGCAGCCTCACATGGCCGTTTTGAGTGATATACTATACTCTTCTACATAGCATTTCTCCTGTGTCACCTGTTCCTAAATGCTGGCTGGGACCTCTGCCCTTGGATAACCAATCTGTAATGTAACCATATAATAAAATAACTTTATTTTTAGGCTAAACACTTTTTATTTTTTTGACTGTGGCCTACTAGAGCTTTTATACAGATGGTGGAGCAAGAGTATCTCTCAAGAACACCATCTGGACATGGCTAAATGGAGTCTGATAAGGTGGTGATTCAAGAAATAAAAGAGAAATGGTTACATTACAGAAATAAACGTCCCAGTTCTTATTTTCAAGACCGATATGACACAATACAAAGAAAAAAACAAAACTAAAAAAAGGTATATTGTGTAGATTTTGCAGTCTTTTAAATTTTCTTTAATTGATCGCACAATTCACAATTGTTATTAAAAATAAAATGATCAGTTACATGAACATACGTATGTGTATGCTAGGAACACAGAGTGCCAAAAACGCCTTTGAGATATTGCTGGTGCAGTTCCAGACAACCATAATAAAGCAAATATGGCAATAAAGTGATTCATACAAATCTTTTTGTTTCCAGTGCACATAAAAGTTATGCTTACACAATACTGAAATTTGTGCACAATGGCACCAATGTCTAGAAAACAATGTGCATATCTTAACTGAAAAATACTTTGTTGCTAAGAAGTGGTAACAGTTATCAAAACCTTCAAGAAACTGTAACCTTTTTTGCTGAAGAAAGGACTTACCTGGATGTTGATGGTTGCTGACTGGTCAGGTTGGTGGTTGCTGGAGATTGGAGCGGCTGTGGCAATTTCTTAAAATAAGACAACAATGAAGCTTGTCGTGTTGACTCTTCTTTTGGTGAAAATTTTTTCTGGACCATGCAAGGCTGTTTGATAGAATTTTACCCACAATAGAATGTCTTTGAATATTGAAACCAATCCTTTCAATTCCTGCGACTACTTTACTAAGTTCATGTAATATTCCAACTCCTTTGTCATTTTGACAATGTTCATACCGTCTTCACCAGGATCAATTTCATCTCCAGAATCCACTGTCTTTGCTTATCTATAAGAAGCAACTCCTCATCTGTTCATGTTTTATCACAAGATTACAGGGATTCGGTCACATCTTCAGACGCCTCTTCTAATTTTAACTCTCTTGTTATTCCCTTCATATCTTTAGTAACTTCCTCCACTGAAGTCTTGAACTCATCCATGAAGTCATCCATGAAGATCAACACTAACTTCTAAACTCTTGTGAATGCTGATATTTTGACCACCTTTTATGAATCACTAATGTTCTTACTGGCATCTGAAATAGTTAACCCTTTCCAGAAGATTTTCAACTTACTTTGCCTAGATCTATCAGAGAAACCACTATTTATAGTAGCTATAGCCTTACATAATGTATGATTTTCTAAATAATAAAACCGGAATGTCATGATAACTCCTTGATTCATGGGATGCAGAATGATGTTGTGTTAGTAGGCATGGGTATAACAATCACTACCTTGTACATCACCATCAAAGCTTCTGGATAAACAGGTTAATTGTCAATGTGCAGTAGTATTTTGAAATGATTCTCTTTTTTTCTTTCTTTTTTTTTCCTGAGCAGTAGATCTTAACAATGGGTTGAAAATATTACTAAACCATGCCGTAAGCAGTTATTCCTTCATTTATTCCAGTTGTAGAACACAGGCAACATGGATATAGCCCAATTCTGAAAGGCTTTAGAATTTTTGGAATTGTAAATGAATACTGACTTTAACTTAGTCACTGACTGCATTAGCTCCTAACAAGAAAGTAGTCTGTCCTTTGAAATTGTCAAGCCAGGCATTAATTTTTCTCTAGGTATGAAAATCTCAGATGGCATCATCTTCCAATAAAAGATGGTTTACAGTGAAATCTGTTTGGTGTAGCCACTTTCATCAATGATTTTCTTTCTTTTAAAAAAATAATATATATATATATTTAAATTTTATTTTATTTTACAGATATGAGGTGCAATTCAGGATTAGTTTTACAAGTGGTCATCATACAGGTAAAGTTTGGGCGTACCTTAGTCCCTACTTTGCCTGATTTGAGATCAGGTACCCTTATTAATGTTATGTGCTGTTCCCCTCCTCTGGCCGTTTCTAGCTACTGACAATCCCTTCCTTATAGTATTATGGGAAATGTTTAGGGTCTGCTTATGAGTGAGAACATATGGGACTCAGTTCTTTGTTTCTATAATAAATCACTGAGTATTACAGACTCTAAATCCATCCAAGTTGCTGTGAAGTCTATAATTTTGTTCTTTGTGGTTGTATAATATTCCATCATTTTTTTTTTTTTTTATCCAGTCCACTTTCAATGGACAGCAAACTTGGTTCCATGTTTTTGCTGTTGTAAATCGTGCTGCAATTAACATGCATGGGCAGGTTTTTTTGTTTTTTGTTTTTTGGTAGAGTGATTTAAGTCCTTTTGGGTATATTCCCAGAAGGGGGATTACTGGATCTTATAGAAGGTCAATTTCTAGTTCTTTTAGGAATCCCACACTGTTTTCCATACAGGTTAAACTAGATTGCATTCCCACCAGGAGTATAGAAGCATTGCCTTTTCTCTGCATCCTCTCCAGCTTTTTTTTTTTTTTTTTAATTAATGATGGCCATTCTTACTGGAATTAGGTGGTATCTCAATGTGGTTTTGATTTGCATTTCTCTGATTAGTGAGGCTGAGCATTTTTTCATGTGACTGTTGACTGCTCTCCTCTGTCTTCTTTTGAGAGGTGTCTATTCATGTATTTTAACAACTTTTTAATGGAGCTTTTTTTATTTTTTATTTTTTTTGTTTCAGCACGTTTGAGTTCCTTGTAGATCCTGGATGTTAGGCCTTTGTCAAATATGCAGTTGGCAAATATGTTTTCCCATTTTGTGGGCTGTCTCCTCACTCTTTTGATGGTTTATTTTCTTTGCAGAAGCTTTTCAATTTGACAAGGTCCCACTTATCTATCTTATTATCTCTTATGGCATGGGCTTTTGGGATTTTAATCAGTAATTGCCTATTCTGATTTCTGTAATGGTGTCTCCTACATTTTTTAAGATTCTTAAAGTTTGGGGTTTTACATTTAGGCCTTTTATCTGTTTGGAGTTGATTTATGTGTATGGCGATAGGAAGGGGTCCTGTGTCAGTCTTCTGTATGTGGTCAGCCAGTTTTCTCAGCACCATTTACTGAATAGGTTCTCCTCTCCCCAGTGGTTGTTGTTGGAGGATTTGTCAAAGATGAGCTGGTTGAGAAATTGAGGTTTTCCTTCTGGAATCTATATTCTGTTCCATTGGAACAGGAGATTCTGGAATCTCTATCCTTTTCTCTATGCCTGTTCTTATACCAATACCAGGTTGTTTTGATTATTGTAACCCTATAATAAAGTTTAAAGTCTGGAAGTGTGATACTTCCTGTTTCGTTTCTTTTGCTAAGTCTTGTTTAGGCTGTTCATGGTCATTTTTATTTCTATATGAATTTCTGTATTGTTTCTAGGTCTGAAAAGAGTGATGTTGGTAATTTAATGGGTATTGCATTGAGCCTGTAGATTGCCTTTGGTAGGATGGACATCTTAACAATGCTGATTCTACCAATCCATGAGCATGGAATAGCTTCCATTTGTTTGTGTCATCTTTAACTTATTTGAGTAGTGTTGTGTAGTTTTCATTGTAAAGATCTTTCACTTTTCTGGTTATGAAGATGCCAAAGTATTTCTTTTCTTTTCTTTTTTTTTTTTTTTTTGGCAGCTATTGTGAATAAGATTCTGCTTTTTATTTGGTTCTCTGCCTGTTTGTTGTTGGTATATATTAATACGACTGACCTTTGCATGTTGATATTGTACTTTGAGGTTTTGTCAAAGTCTATCATTAGTGAAAAGAGGATTTTGACAGATTCTCTTGGGTTTTCAAGGTGTAGGATCATATCATCAGCAAAGAGTGATAACTTGACTTCCACTTTTTCTATCTGAATACCTCTGATTTCATTCTCTTGTCTGATTGCTCTGGCTAGGACTTTCTACACTATGTTGAACAGGGGGGATGAGCGTGAACTGCCTTGTCTTGTTCTGGTTCCCGTTTATGTCCATTTCACAATATGTTGGCTGTGGCTCTTACAATTTTTAGGTATGTTCCCTCTATGCGTAGGTGTTTGAGGGTTTTTATCAAGAAGGGATGTTGGATTTTATCGAAAGTGTTTTCTGCATCTAATGTTATAATCATGTAGTTCTTGTTTTCACATTTGTTGATATACTGAATTACAATTATGGTCTTGCAGATTTTGAACTAGCCATGTATCCTGGGGATGAAACCAACCTGGTCATGGTGGGTGATTTTTGAGATGTATTGTTGGGTCTGATTTGCTAGAATTTTGTTGAGAATTTTTGTATCTAAGTTTGTCAAGGATATTGGCCTGTAGTTCTCTTTCTTTGTTGGATCTTTACCCAGTTTGGGTATCAGTGTGATATAGCTTCATAAAGTGATTTGGAAAGAGTTCTATCTTTCTCAATTGCCTGGGATACTTTCAATAGGATTGATATCAGCTCCTCCTTGTATGTTTTATAGAATTCTGCTGGAATTCCTTCTGGTCCAAGGAGTTGTTTTGTAGGTGGTTTTCTTATGACACAGTCAATTTCCTGGACTGTTATTGGTCTATTTAGGATCTCAATTTCTTCTTGTTTCAACCTTGGGAGGTTGTGTGATATTAGAAAGTCCTCCATTTTATTTAGAATATTGACTTTGTGTCCACACAAGTGTGTATAGTAATTTCTGCTCATCTTGTGTATTTCTTCAGGGTCAGTTGTAACTTGATCTCTTGCATTTCTCGTTCTATTTTTCTTGGCCATTCTTGGCGTCCATCAATCTTGTTTATCCTTTCAAAGAACCAGCTTTTTGTTTCATTGATTTTTTTTTCTATGATATTTTTGTCTTCTATGACCCATATATGAGCTTTTACTTTGTTGTTCTGGATTCTTCTGTCAAAGTTATGGTTTTGGTGGTCTTACCTTTCCAGCCCCCTTAGGTGATTTGTTAGTCTATCAGCTTGTTCTCTTTCTATTTTCTTGATGTGTATTCATAGAGATACAGATTCCCCTTTTAGTATTGTTTTCATGGCATCCCAGAGGTTTTGATAAGATGTTTCCTCATTTTTATTTGTTTCCAGGAATTTTAAAATTTCTGTTTTGATGTCTGTGTTGACCCAGGAGTTGTTCAGCATCATGCTGTTTAGTGTCTGTGTCTTTGTGGGTTTGGGGAAATTTTTTCTGTTCTGAGAAGGTACATGGCGTTATCTAAATTTTGTGAAATTTGTTTTTTGCATGATTTATGGTCAAGGATGTGATTGATCTTGGAACACATTCCATGTGGTGATGAATAGAATGCATATTCTGTTACTATTGAGTGGAAAGTTCTAGGTATCTATTAAGTCCATTTGGTCATACATTGAGTTGAGATTCTGTTTGTCTTTGTTGATTTTTTGACTTAGTGATCTATCTAGGGTTGCTAATGTGGCATGTAAGTCCCCACCTATGACAGCATTAGTGTCAATATCTTTTTTTAGTTTACTTAGTAGCTGCTTTATAAAAGCTGGTGCTCCTATGCTGAGTGCATATATGTTTAGGATGGATATTTCTTGTCGATGGATTAAACTATTTATTATTATGTAAAATTCTTCTATTTCTTTTTAAATTTTTTAGCTTGTAAAGTTTGCTTTGTCTGATATTAAAATTGTTGCTCCTGTCTTCTTTTGTGATCTGTTTGTCTGAAAATTTGTTTCCCATCCTCTAATTTTGGGTTTGTGAGCATCCTTTGTGGTGAGATGAGTTTCCTGGAGGTAGCAAATTACCGAGTCCTGTGTTTTTTTCCAGTTTGCCATTCTATGTCTTTTCAGTGGTGCATTTAGTTCATTCACATTCAGGCTGATTATGGAAATGTGGGAGTGTGTCCCTGTCATAATGCTCTTATAAGGCTGTTTTATTTTCATTTAGCTTTTGTGTTGATACATGTGTGTTCTGCTGCTTCTGTGTTTGTGATCTTGTGAAGTATATGGTTTTTCTTTTGTTTCTTTTTTCTTCTATGCACAGCATCTTTTTAGCCATTTCTTACAGAGCTGATCTCAACGCAGCATATTCTCTTAGGGATTTGATGTCTGGGGAGGATTTTAATTCTCTGATGCCTAGCTTGTCTGGGTAGAATTTCTTGGTTGAAATTATTTATCTTTCAGAACATTAAAGATTGGAGTCCAATTCCTTCTGGCCTGTAGTGTTTCTGCAGATCAGTCTGCAGCAATTCTAATTTGTCTTCTCCAGTAGGCAATCTGGTCTTTTCCTTGCTGCCTTTAGGAATTTTTCTTGTATCACTACTTTGTGTAGATGAATTACTATGGGTCTAGGGGGTTGGTCTTCTCATAAGATGTCTTGCCAGGGTCCTTTGGATATCTTGTGCTTGTATAGTCATCCATCTGCTAGATGACAGAAGTTTTCTTGAATGACTTCATGGAGTTCCAAGGTGTTTTTCATTTATCTTTGTATTGCAGGTATTCCAATCAGACATAAATTGTGTTCTTGATAAAATCACACATCTTTTGGAGAGCTTCCTCTTTCTTCTTAAGTTTTTTTCCCTATATTTTTAATAGATTGAATTAATTCCATATTTTTGTCTTGCAGCTCTGAGGTTCTCCCTTCTGCTTGGTCAATTCTGCTTCCCATGCTTGTCAGTTTGTTATTTATTTCTTAGATGGAGTTTTTTATTTCTGTTATTTCTAAGTATGATTCCTTGAGCCTGTCTAGTTCCACTGCAATTTCATTTAGTTTTGGCACTTGCATTTCTTGATTTGTATTCATTCTACCCAATGATTCTCTGACCTCTCTGTAAGTACCTTCTAAGTACTGTCATTCTGCGAGATAGTCATTGTTTGCATCCCAGTAGCTGTCCTTTCTAGCACTGACTCTTTGCTGGGACTCTGATGGTTCCTGCAGTTTTTATTGGTTTTTCTTTATTTGTAGCAGGTCCCTTATCTTTCTCTTTAATTCAATTACTCAGTGGAAAGTTGAGAACCAGTCACTTCTGATATTTTCTCTACCTTTTGTCCTTCCTTGAACCAGGGTATTGGGTTTGTTAAATTATGCAGTAGGCCTGGGGGTGGGATATTGTGCTGACTCTTTGCAATTTTGAGCACTTACTGGGAGTGGGTGCTGCAGGGATTCTGAACCTATTTGCAAGTCATAATGTTGGCTATCTGATGAAAGGGCCAACTGGGACTTGTTCTCTGTGTCTGCATAATGTGACCTTATAGTGGGTATGCTAGCATAGCCCTTAAATCCAAGATAGGCTATAAGAGAGAAAAAAAGAGAAAGGAGGAGAAAGAGAGAAAAAGAGGAAAAATGTGGAAAAAGGAAAAAAAGAAATAAAACATAATTAAAAAAAACAGAGAAAGAACAAAGAAAGAGAAATAGAAAAAGGAATGAAAATATAAGACCAACCAAAAAATGGAGCAACCAAATTAGATAATCAAACAAACAAACAAAACAATACCTACCCCACCAAAATCAATAAACAAAAAAAACAAACAAAAAAGTTGATAAAGATTTCTCAGGTTTAGAATATCTTTTTGAGGGGGATTTCCCCTTGTGATGGGTTCTAGGACTGCAGGACTGTTACTGCAGGTTTTCTATTCACTGTTGGAACTTAAGATGTTAGAATCTTCACCCCTTGCTGCCTATAATTGGTAGCCATGCAGGTCCATGTAGTTAAAGGGGGCTGAAATAACATGACACAGCATCTCTTGAGGTCTTACCCCTCTCCTTCCTTTCCCAGCTTTGCCATAGCTGCCAGGGCATCCTGTTCAAGGCAGGGAAATGGAGCCTCCTGTCTCTGCTCTGTCCTCCCAATATCTTTCACTTGTTACTGGGGCGGGGGTGGTAGGTGGTCAGTTAGGCACTCACCAGTCTCCTCAGGCAGTTCTGTTGTCTGCATCTATCACCTAGCAGCTGACTTAGGGTGGAGGATGGATCATGTGGGGTTCTGTATCTCTGAGTCTGCAAAGAACAGCCACAGCACAACAGAAGATGCAGTTCTGCTATTCCACAGATACCCTGGAGCACTTCTCTACCCAGGCATTTCAGTCTGGTCAGTTTTCTGCCAACTGCTATTCCTGTCACCAATGGGGTGGATAGCTCCCTCTCTAGCAGTTACTATGGTCTCTGAATCTCAGAACTGGTGACAGGCTCTGGAGCCCAATACAAGCTCAGGGTGGCTTCTCCCTGCTGTTTCCTCAGGACTCTGCCTCAGGCTTCCTGACTGCACTACCTCTGCGCCCATCGCTGCCAGCATTCAGCCCAGCACTGTGGCATTGGGGTTAGTTATCATGACAGCTGTTCTTCCTGGGAAAAGCTCTGCTTTATTTTTGAACTAAGAGTTGCAGTGGGTGGGATTTTTGCTTTTCCCAGATATTCAAAGGTTAAGATTTTTGGAAAACCTGCCACCTCCTTGTTTCTATTGTTACTTCTGGAAGAAAAGTATCTTATCAATGTTTTTCACTAAATCTTCCAAATAACTTGCTGTAACTGCTAACTCAGTCTCTGCTGGTTCACCTTGCACTTTTATATTATAGAGATGGCTCCTTTTCTTAAACCTCGTGAACCAATCTCTGCTAGTTTCAAAATTCTCTTCTGTAGCTTTCTCAAACTTCCTAGAAGTGAAGAGACAGAGCCCTGCTCTGAAATGTTTCAGGTGGTTTGGTGATCAATCCAGACTTCTCAAACTTTCTCTGAATCAACAATTAGACCGTATAGTTTGTCATTCATGCATTTGTTACTGAAGTGGCACTTTTAATTTTCTTCAAAAATGCTTTCTTTCCATTCACACTTGGCTAACTGGTTGGTGTAAGAGGCCTAGCATTCATTCTGTCTCAGTTTTTGACATGTCTTCCTCTCTAAGCTTTGTCATTTTTACCTTTTGATTTAAAGTGAGAAACTTGAGACTTTTCTTTTCACTTGAATATTCAGAGACTATTATAGGGTTATTAATTGGCCTAATTTTAATATTGTTGTGTATTAGGGGATAGGGAATAACAGAGAGAGGAAGAGAGACAGGGGAGTGACCAGTTAGTGGCGTAGTCATAGCATGCAGTGTTGATTGATTAAATTTGTCACCTTATATGGGTATGGTTTGTGGCACCCCAGAACAATTACAATGGTAACATCAAAGATCACTAGTCACATATTACAATAAAAAACAATCCCCAATATTGCCAGAATTACCAAAAAGTGACACAGAGACACAGAGTAAGCACATGCTGTTGAAAAAATGGTGCCCATAAACTTGCTTGACACATGGTTGCTGTAATCTTTCAATTTGTTAAAAAACCTAGTATCCATAAAACACAATCAACCAAAGCACAATAAAATGAGATATTTCAATTCTGAAGGCAAGTAGGCAGAATAAATCAAAGCAGATAAAACGAAACTCCCCTGGTATAACCAGAGTGGAATCTTGCAAAGCTCTTTTCTCCTGGTTGAAAAGATGAGTCCATGGCTCTAGCTTCTTTCAGTCTGGAGCTACATGAGAACTTCCAGTAATTGAGAACCTGCAAAATGTATGTGAAAGTTTAAGTTAATTTATATAAAGTTTTAAAACAAATGCTCATAACCACTCTTCATTTCTGGTATTTTTATCTTTATCACACAGGAGAAGTAAGTGAAACAACTTCTCCCAAGATCCATAGCCACTGTTAGGAAGGTACGTTTGGCAGACTTTAAACTCCACATGCATAATCCTAACTTTATCTAGCACTGCCCCCCCCCACCCGCTGCCCAACCAGACACTTGGGGTTTCTCTCCTTCCAAAATTAGTACTCCTGGTGTCCCAAAGCTCAGGAGTTTTGGACACACATTATTATATATGTTCAAACTTGGGTTCAAATCTCAGCTTTGTGGCTCACTACCCATAAAAGTAGAATAATAATAATATCTATCTTATTCTTGCTCAAAGTTTAGCATATTGTAGCTGTCAATTAATGATGGTGATTATTTTTGTTTAATAGTAAGTAACTTGACATCAATTCCTTTCACTGAATTGTGCCCTAAATTTGTGTGATCCATCCTTACTGTCTCACCAGATATAGTCCAAATCTTTCTTCCAGTTGCTTACATTGAGACTAGAGTTTTGGTTTTTGATACTAAACCCAGGGTGCTTTAAAAAGTATGTTTCCCAAGATCTCTTGTGAGGATAAAGTGCATAAGCTAAGAACCCAGATATACAGAAAGTACAAAATATAAAATTATCAGCACACTCCCACATGGGTGGGAGGATGTGGAAGACATAAAAATTTCAATATTGAAATGTATACAGTTATTTGCAAAAACTATTTATATAAATGCTGTAATTGCTAATAAAGTTTATGCATACATCTTATCCCAACCCACTGGCAAACAAACAAAACAAAAAGGCTAACACGTTTGTTAAGCACTGATATTCTTTGTTTTTGGGATTAAAAAATTCTAATATATCAAGGCTGAGATTACAACTATTTGGCTAGTGATTAGTTTTTTAGTATTTTAAGTTTGAACATTTCATTTTCCCTTTTTAAACTGTTTCAGCTGAAACACTGACATCTCTGAGACATCATCTTTCTTTCATTTGGTCACTTAAAAAGAAAACCCTAGATAAGCATCAATTATCCTAGGGCAGATGTTCTTTTTTTTTTTTTTTTTTGTGAGTTGGCGTCTCACTCCGTCGCCCAGACTGGAGTGCAGTGGCCGCTCCCGGCCACCGCAGCCTCGACCTGCTGGGCTCCGGCGATCCTTCCTCCTCAGCCTTCCGAATAGCTGAAACTACAGGCGCGCGCTACCACGCCCGGCTAATTTTTTTTATTTAT
>CAUYQG010227449.1:0-15147 GCA_963574415.1 Tarsius wallacei
TGCAACTATCTAAGGAATTTGGGAAATTAGTAAAGGAAAGGTGCTCAGAATCTGAGAGTCTCCAAGAGATGGCTTTGCAGTCATAAAATATTTTGATTTGCTTTTTTTTGAGTCAGAATCTCACTGTCACCCAGGGTAGAGTGCAATGGCACACTTGTGGCCACCTCAGCCTCAACCTGCTAGGCTCAGGCAATCCTTCTGCCTCAGCCGTCCAAGTAGCTGGAACTAAAGGTGTGTCCCACCACGCCCGGCTTATTTTGTTTTGATTTATTGTAGAGATGTGGTCTCACCAAGTTGCCCAGGCTGTTCTCGAACCCTCAGGCTCAGGCAATCCTCTGCTTCTGCCTCCCAAAGTGCTAGGATTACAGGCATGAGCCACTGCACCTGGCATTGATTTCCTCCTTTCTCTGTCGTATGATGTTATGCCAAAGTCAGGTTGGAAAACAAACTTTAGTATATAGGGTAACAGGGTATGATGAGTCCTTATCAGGTGTGACTCTCCAAACCTTTTAGTTAGGAATTTGGATAAGAAGGGGGGAAAGGTCACTGTTTAGTCCTCATCCCAAAGTAAAAATATTCAGAAGTGAAGCCACAAGGAGCTCCAAGCAGTATGACTGCTACACTGTGCTCACCACCCCAGATCATTTCTCACCTGCTGTGCTGAGTCAGCTCATGAAAATAGCAATTCTCTTTTGCTGTGCAAAAGCTTTTCAGTTTGATGAGGTCCCACTTGTCTATCTTATCTTTTATGCCATACGCTTTTGGGGTTATGATCAAGAATTGGTAGCCTATTCCAGTGTACATAAGGGTGTCTCTTGCATTTTCTAAGATTCTCATAGTTTGAGGTTTTACTTTTAGGTCTTTGATCCACTTGGAGTTAATTGTTGTGTATGGTGATAGGTAAGGATCCTGTTTCATTCTTCTGCGTCTGGTCAGTCAGTTTCCCAGCACCATTTGCTAAATAAGGTCTCCTCTCCCCAGTGGTTGTTATGGATGGCTTTGGCAAAGATGAGTTGGTTGAGAGATTGAGTTTTTGTTTCTGGAATCTCTATCCTGTTCCATTGGTCTATATGCCTGTTCTTGTACCAGTACAGGCTGTTTGATTATTGTAGCCTTATAATAAAAATTTAAAGTCTGGAAGATACCTCCAACTTTGTTCTTTTGCTGAGGATCGTTTTGGCTATTTGTGTTTTTTTCTTTTTTGTTTCCATATAAATTTCTGTATTGTCATTTCAGGGTCTGAGAAGAATGATGTTGGTAATTTGAGGGGTATTGCATAAAATCTGTATATTGCCTTGGGTAAGATGGACATCTTAACAATATTGATTCTTCCAATCCATGAGCATGAAATGTTTTTCCATTTGTTTGTGTCATCTTTGACTTCTCTGAGCAATGTTTCATAGTTTTCATTGTAATGGTTTTTCATTTCTCTGGTCAGGAAGATGCCAAGGTATTTCATTTTTTTGGTGGCTGTGTGAATGGGATTGTGCTTTTTATTTGGTTCTCTGCCTGTTTGTTGTCGATGTATAGAAATGTGACTGTCTTTTGCACATTGATTTTGTACCCTGAGACTTTGCTGAAGTCATTTATCAGTGCAAGGAGATTTTTTGACAGTTTCCCCTCGGGTTTTCAAGGTATAGGATCATATTGTCTGCAAAGAGGGATAGCTTAACTTCTTTTCCTACTTGGATACCCCTGATTTCCTTCTCTTGCCTAATTGCTCTAGCTAGGACTTCCAACACTATGTTGAACAGGAGTGGTGAGAACGGGGAACCTTATCTTGTTCCCGTTTTCAGGGGAAATACTTCCAACTTCTGTCCATTTAGCAATATATTGGCTGTGGGTTTATTGTAGATGTCTCTTACTATTTTGAGGAATGTTCCTTCTGTACCTAGGTACCCAAGGTTTTTATCAAGAAGGGATGCTGGATTTTGTTGAAAGCTTTTTCTGTGTCTGATGATATAATCATGTGGTTCTTGTTTTTACATATTGATGTGTTGTATTACAGTTATGGTCTTGTGAATGTTGAACCAGCCCTGCATCCTAGCAAAAGAAACCATCAAGAGAGAGGGAAGACAACCCACAGAATGAGAAAAAAATATTTGCTAACTGTATATCTAATGTAGGCCTAACATCCAGGAACCACAAGGAACACAAACGAGATGAAAGGAAAAAACCAAGCAGCCTATTAAAAAGTGGGCAAAAGGCATGATAGACACCTCTCAAAAGACAAAACAGCCAACACACGAAAAAATTCTCAGCCTCACTAATCATCAGAGAAACGCAAATCAAAATCACATTGAGATACCACCTCACTCCAGTAAGAAGACCATCATTGATAAATCAATAAACAACAGATGCTGGTGAGGATGTGTAGAAAAGGGAATATTTCTACACTGTTGGTGGGAGTGCAAACTAGTTCAACCTCTGTGGAAAACAGTGTGGCAATTTTTTAAAAAACTAGAAATTGACCTTCCATATGACCCAGCAATCTCCCTTCTGGGAATATACCCAGAGGAATTTAAAAGCATTCTACAAACAAGATATTTGCACATGCATGTTTACTGCAGCACTATTCACAATACCAAAAACATGAAACCAACCTTGCTACCTTTCAAAAGTGGACTGAATAAAGAAAACGTGGTACATGATGAAGTACTATGCAGCCATAAAGAAGGACAAAATTGTGGACTTAGCAGCAGCTTGGATGAATTTAGATTTCATATTACTCAGTGATCTATCACAGAAACAAAGAACTGAACACCAAATGTTCTCACTCATAAGTGGGTCCTGAACATTTATCACAATACAAGAGAGAGATCAACAGTAGCAAGATACAGCCAGGGGAAGATGGGGGGCACACAACATCACTAAAGGTACCTGCCCCTAAACCAGAGGAAGTGAGGGCCAATTGGGGGTCCAAACTTCACTGGCACATAAACTACTTACATACCTAATCCTGACTTGTACCCTCCATCTTTACAATAAAACAAAACGAAACAAAAAATAAAACATGCACCTAGTTTAGAGAGAAAGAGAAAGAAAGAAAAAAAAGAGCAATTCTCACACCTGCCAAACTCAGAAGGGACCCTTAGGGCTCCAAGTCCCTGGGATGCAAAGCTGTCCTGGGAATATACCTGGCCCAACCAATTCCAGCACTCAAGGAGGTGATTAATAACGAAATTGGGAAATCAGCGCTGGCCCAACCAAGTCCAGCACTCAAGGAGGTGATTAATAACGAAATTGGGAAATCAGCCCAGGATGGGTAGCTCATCTTTAAAGAATTTGACATTCTTTGTGAAATAAGAGATTAGGCCCTGGGTAAGGAGGTGGAAGGGTCCTGGGCCAGCAGGTTGGAGACACTTTCATCCAGCACTGCTCTAAAGCCTATCAGCTTCCCAAGCCTGTTTCCCCACCTACAAAACAAGGAGTATCTTGACAGTCCCCCTCACTATAACTTTCCGAGGCTCGGGAGAATGCCTCAAGCACTACTGGACTTGAACAGGTAGGTCAGGGCTGAGAGATCTGCCCTTAAAGCCACAGTAGCAGGGGCAGCCATAGCGACCAATCTCAGTTACCAGCCCACTTTGCCGAGACAGGTGACCGCCCTCAGCGGCTCCGCACCCTCCGGACCACGGAAGCATCCCGCAGCTCCAAACCCCGCCGCACGAGAGTGCCGGTGGCCCAGCCGGTCCTGCGCCTGCGTAGTGCGCAGCGATGTGGCGGCGGCTGGCCACGCCTCACGGCAGATCTCGCGAGATCTCTCCTCTCGCCCTCCCAAGTTCCACCACTGTGAGTGGCGCTGGGGCTCGGCGAGCGTGGGTCTCCGAGTTGGGTTCGGCTCCAGGGGCGGGAAGGACGCTCTGACTTCCAGGCGTCCTCCCAGGGCTCCGGCGACAGTAGCATTATTGCCTGGGATATCAGGATAGGGAAGCGCGAGAGGCAAGAGCAGGGTTTGTGGGGTTTTTTGTTTTATTGATTGATTTTTTAAGAATCGTGAGGTGCTGCGCGCCCGCCTGGGGTGGACGCCAGTCACTGCACTAGGCGGACTTGAGTCCTGTCCTCTCGGCGCCGACCCGACCGGCCTTCGGCCGTCGAATTTCAGGACGTCGCCGGGGGGCGATCTCTGCGGCCTCAGGCCCGCTGTTGAAGGGAAAATGTGTTTGTCAGCCTTGGGCTGCGACGCTGCCTCGGGGTCAGGACACGAAGTTAACCGATTGTTTTCTACTGAAGGGACTGCAGAAACAGTCATGCAAGGAAGAGAGCGGGCTTGGAAGCGCGGGTCTGCGTATGTCTAACCACGACTGCCCCTTTGCTTCCACAGCCTTTATCCCGGGGATCCGTAGTACCTTTCTGCGGGCGCGTCAGACTGACGGTCGCGCAGTCCGTGTGGCATTCCGGCAGGAAACGCGGATTATTAGCAACTTCCGTATAAGTGGCTGTGGTGGGAGTCGTGGAGTGAGGTAAGGTCGCTGCAAAGGGGAGCACCACGCGGGGAGCCTCGCGGGTCAGACGCAGGGACAGAGGAGGAGACCAGAAGACCCAAGGAGGGAAAGGGACCAGCAGGGAGAGTCAGGAAGGCACGCTCTGTAACAAGGCCTGGTCAGCAGTCTTTGTGGCTGAGTAACTGAACAAGAAAGGACAGAGGAATACTTCATTAAAGAGTGTTAGGAAGCCGTGCCGTGGAAACGCCGTGTGCTGTGATTGAGTCTGGGTTCCGGTCTTACTGAGAGTTGTGCTGGCGGGCTCGGTGACTCAGCCTGTCATCCCAGCACTTTGGGAGGCCGAGGCGAGAGGATTGCCTGAGCCCGCGGGTTCCTGCCCAGGCAACTTGGTAACACCTTGTCTCCACAATCAATATTTTTAAAAATTAGCCGGGCGTGGTAGCGTGCGCCTATAGTTCCAGCTGCTTGGAAGGCTGAGGCAGAAGGATCGCCGGAGCCCAGCAGGTTGACGCTGGGGTGGCCTTGAGCGTGCCACTGCACTCCAGCCTCGGCGACCGAGTGAGACTCCAGCTCAAAAAAAAAAAAAAAGTTGTACGACCTTGTTGGCAGAATTTTATATAGAGAGTCGGGACACCGAGGTCAGAAAGCAGTTCTATTCCTGCCGGCACCAGCTCACGGATTCACATCCAGAGGCTGAGCACTGAGTGCAGGGGAGGCATTGCCTTTTATACATTTTTACCTTCTGCACCCCCCCCAAGGCTTACATATTAGTAACATACATCTTAAATAGGTGTTTTACAGCTCAAGGTTGCAGCGGAGTTACACATGGGCACTACAGATTGGTGACTACATTCCTTTCTAACATAAATCTTCCAGGAAAGTTCTTATCTTATGGTTCTAGAAGGACTCTTTTATTATTCTGGGAAAGTTTTTATCTTACTGTACTAAGAGGGCCCCTACTGTATCCTGGGAAGGCCTTCATCTTATTAGGCTTGGGGGAAGGGCTCCCTGCTTCACTTGGGCAAATTATTCATCCTCTCTCTGCCCTCTTTTCCTCATCTATAAAATGGGGACAAAGATATTACCAAATTCATGGGGTTGTTGGGGGGTGGGGGTTAAACGATAATGAATATAAAGTCTTTAGCTCAGTTCCTGGTGTTGCAGGATGATTGAAGACTTGGTGGTGACCCATTCTTGGTGAACAAAGAACAAAGAATTGAAGGAGACACACAGAAAAAGTGAAAGCAAAGAGTAGTTTATTTGGCAAAAGGACAGAGGGACTACACTCCAAAGAGAAGATGGAGTGAGCCACAGCTGGAGTAGCTCAAGAACAGCAAGTTAAACATAGCCAGGACCTTATACAGCCTTCAATTTTGCAAAGTTTGCAAAAACAAAACATTTTGATAAATGTTTCTGAGGAGGGGTAACATTTTAGGTTACGGTGCATGTCTCTGCCTGCCATCCCATAATTTTAATTGTGTATATTAGATGCAGGCCATATACATTAGCTGTAACTAGCTCTTTTGTGTGGATAGGTTATAGAGATTCCATGAAGTCCCTGATACGCATGTGCCACACCTGGGGTGTAAGTTTTATGGCCTTATCTTGTTCTAAGAAGGGATGTCACTTATGTTTTCCTGGGAGGTTGATTTAACATTTGTTAATGGCTTCTTTTTTGCTTATGTTCTGTCTTGGAAGGTTGACATTACAGGTGGCTTCTCGCCTTTTCCCATGGCTTCTTATCTGTTGAGGCTTGCCTTTCAGTCTCCATCCTATCTCCTGCATCACTGGCATTTTGGAATATTCTGGAAACAGGCTAAGAGAAGGGACTTTTCCAAGATCCCACCTGGTTAGAACCAGGACATGTACTCTGTCTTCCTAGTTCAGTGACCTCTCCCTTTTACTCAACTATAATGTGGACACTCCAGAAACACAATCCTTATGATTGCCATCAGAGGAAATTCACCCATCTGTTATTATTTTGGAATATTACTTAGCACCAATTAGCATTTATTATCCCGGGCAAATGTGATCTGCTGAGTTTTTCTTCCCCACTTAACACCCCACCTTGCTTTAACACTATGAACTTGATTTCTTATTTTAGATGTTAATTTTGTGACTAAATCAAGTTCTTCATATTTCTTATGTGTTTTTTGTTGGGCTATTGAGGGATATTGTGCAGTTACCCTACATTACTTAGTTATAGCATTTGACACTTGAAAAGTCTCTAATACAGAGATGGAGAGTCTTAATAGTGTACTTTTCATGTTGATAAGCAATATTTGGACAAATCTGCAGTTTACATATTTTAAAGAAATAAAGCGTATCATTGAAAGTAATTAGAGGCTGGTCATGGGGGCTCATGCTTATAATCCCAGTACTGTGGGAGACTTACCTTGTTCACTTACAACCGGGAGTTCAAGACCAGTCTGGGAATCATGACGAGATGCCATCTCTATGAAAACTAAAAAAAATTAGCGTGGTGTGGTAGTGCATGCTTGTAGTCCCAGCTACTTGGGAGGCTGAGTGGGAGGATTGCTTAAGCCTAGGACTTAAAGGCTGCAATGAGCTGTCACCACATCACTGCTCTCCAACCTGGGTGACAGAGCAAGACCCTATATCTAAGAGGAGGAGGAGGAGGAGGAGGAGGAAAGAAGAAGTAGAAGTAGGGTGTACCATCTAGGTTTGTGTAAGTACACTCTGTGATGTTCACACAATGACAAAATCATCTAATGTTGCATTTCTCAGAAGGTATCCCCGTAGTTAAGCAATGTAAGACTGTATAAAGCACTCACAACAGTGCTTAGCACACAGCAATCCTAAGGGATTGATTTTCTCATTTTTAACTGGTGAATAAAATATGTAAAGTGATTTTTGAACAAGTCAGTGCCAGTACTGGAACTTCATTTTCCTTCTTTCATTCCACTGTAAATCCAGATTAAACTGATCTTTTATTTACTCGGGTCATTCTGTGTTATAGAATTTCCAGTAAGGTAAGGATTTTTAAATGCCTTTGATATATATTGCTTTTATAGTCAGCAAAACTATTAAAGAATTTCCATTTTTTAAAATTCACCACTAATCATAGACAAAGAAATTTCCATTTTGATAAATGAATAAAAGAACCTTTAAAAACTTGGTTACATTTCAGTTAAGTAGTTGATGTCCTAATTTTTCCACTAGATCAACTGGCTAGCTATGGAGGAATATATCATTTTCTTTTTATTTTTCTTTATATTAAAGACTGGTCAAGTAGTGAGAAGGGAAGAAAGAGTAGAACAAGGATCTGTAACTGACTGTAAACAGTCAACTGAGATAACTCTCTACCTTTGGGCCAACCTTGTGTGTGTTTTTTTTTTCCTTTTAACTCATTTGCAACCATGGACCTGAATTTACATCATTCCAAATTCTGTTCCTGGTTGCTGCTGATGTGAATTTACCTCATTGTGGAAGACTATCTTTTTGGGTTTATAATCCAAATGAAAATACAAAGTACAGAATGCTAGTCAGAGTCGTGTCTGAGGCAAGTACCAGATGTGTCTGCAAATTTCAGCTGTATTGTGAAAAAGTTGACAATTTAGAAAAGACCATTTCACTTGTGCTTAACAAATTTTCAGCAACCAGCTTCAGATTTTTTTTTTTTTTACCTGCAATCAGTATTAGGAAAGCGAAAAATTTGCCGGTTGTGAAATTAATCAAGCCGTAGTAGGAGGCTTAATCATGATGTAGTGAAAATGAATGTGCCTGAATTATTTAAGGCCAAAAACATTTCACTTCACTTAATCCTGAATGAATTCATTCCTATCAGCTAAGAATTCTAGCTAGATTTAGTGTTTCTTCCTATGTTTGCTTTAGGAGGCAAACTCTGATCATTTTTGGATCCTAAATGTGGTTTCCGTCTTTTCATTCAGAAACATAAATGGACTTCTTTTTTATTTTAAAATCAATAAATACTTCAAATCTTTCTTTTTATTGAATTTTTTTCTATTAGGAGTTATTTTATACCGAAATCTTATGAGACCACTGCACAAACAAGAGTGATGATCGTACAAAGAGTGGTTTTGAATTCCCGACCTGGTATGTATTTGTCTGTGATAAATGAGCACCTGTGGTCTTTGACAATTGTTAAAGCAAAGGGAGGAATAAAAACTAATGTGATGTCTTGGTAAATTAAGGTAGTAAGATATTAATACTAGTCAAGAGATTAGAAGAAACTCTTTAAACAAGGTAATATTCAATTTTTCAAGTGATAACTTATAAAAGATATTTGTTGATGAAATAAGGTATTTTGGAATCAAGATTTGAAAGATTTTATTACAGATATGAGTGACTTTTTTATTGTGTGTATTATTTCTTAAAATTTGCTTCTCTTTTTTTATGTGAAACATACTTATTTCAATGTTGACATGTAACATGCATCATAGAAACAGATATGGAAGTAACCTGAGAGGTGTGGGCCCACTGTTGGCTTGGATTTGCTGGCACCCTACTGTGTGACTAAAGTCACAGACCTCTTTTTGACCTCAGTTTTAGTAAAGTGAGAAGTTAGATTGAGATCTTTATATTTTATTCCCAACTTTGAAATCTAATGATTCTATTTGAACGTGACTGAAGATAATAATTTAAAAATTGAAAAAAAAACTAAAGATAAGTACACTTTTAGTGATGACATTTTCTGTTTACAAATTTTTCTCATATCTCTAATTTTCTAATTTTCTACTTTGTTGGACTTTACTTTTTTTTTCTTTTTCTTACATTAATTTAAGTTTCTGCTTGCTTCTTAAAATGAGGAAGGAGAGTTTACTTAACTTTTTACTTTGGCTGATGTGCTGTTTCTGCCGCCATGCAAATTTTATCTTTCATTGTTAAAAAAAAAAAAAAGCTAGCTGATGAGTGATTTTCCACTTTTGGAAATCCTCCTATAGTTTAAAAAAAGATGTGATTTTCCACTTTTGGAAATCCTCCTATAGTTTAAAAAAAGATGAGCTTATTTACCTGTAATTGTTTTAAGGAGGGAAATTTGAAGTTTACAGCAATATCCCAAACAACTTCTTGGAGAAAATCAAGCACAATCAAAACCATTTGAAGAAATTTATGCTGAGTAATTTCTACAGTTACAGAGAAATTACAGAACAATATAGATTTATTCATGCCTGTTTTAAAAGGAAGTGTTCTGAATCCTAGAGTGACCTTTTAAAGAATAATAATTATATAGGAAAGTAACTTTTTGACTTATATTGTTGTCTAATCTTTCAGGAAAAAATGGTAATCCAGTAGCAGAGAATTTTCGAATGGAAGAAGTCAATCTACCAGATAATGTCAGTGAAGGACAAGTACTGGTTAGAACTCTTTATCTTTCTGTGGATCCTTACATGGTAAGAATCAGGATTTCGTGACTTGCTGAAAAATAATTTTATTTGGGATGTTTTTCCATTTGTTTGTATCAAGCTTAATTTCTTTGAGCAGTGTTTTGTAGTTCTCATTGTAAAGGTCTTTCACTTCTTTGGTTAGATAGATGCCAAGGTATTTCATTTTTTTGTGGCTATTATTAATGGAATTGTGTTTCATATTTGGTTCTCCACCTGTTTGTTGTTGGTGTATAGAAATGCAAATGTCTTTGGTGCATTGATTTTATATCATGAGACTTTACCAAAGTCATTTTATCAGTGCAAGGAGATTTTTGGCAGGTTTTATAGGGTTTTCTAGATGTAGAGTCATATCATCCACAAAGAGGGATAGCTTAATTTCTTCTTCTTCTATTTGAATACCTCTGATTTTCTTCTCCTGCCTGATTGCTCTGGTTAGGATTTCAAGTACTTTATTGAACAAGAGAGGTGAGAGTGGGCATCTTTGTCTTGTTCCAGGTCTTATGGGGAATGCTTCCGGTTTCGCCAATTAAGCATAATAATGTTGGCTGCAGGTTTGTTATAGATGGCTCTTATCATTTTAAGGAATGTTCTTTTGATGCCTAGGTGTTTGAGAGTTTTTATCAAGAAGGAATGCTGGATTTTTTTTTTTTTTTGAGTTGGAGTCTCACTCTGCACCCAGGCTGAGGTGCAGTGGCAAACTCACGGCCACCCCAGCGTCAACCAGCTGGACTCCAGCAGTCCTTCCACCTCAACCTTCCAAGTAGCCAGAACTACAGATGTGCGATACCACACCCAGCTAATTTTTGATTTATTGTAGAGACAAGGTCTCGCCAAGTTGCCTCGGCTGGTCTTGAACCCGCAGGCTCAGGCAATCCACTTGCCTCGGCCTCCCAAAGTGCGGGGATTACATGCTGAGCCACCGAGCCCAGCCCTGGAATGCTGGACTTTATTGAATGCTTTTTTCTGTATCTAATGAAATAATTATGTGCTTCTTGGTTTTACACCTGTTAATATGCTGAATTACATTTACAGACTTACAAATGTTGAACCAGTCCCTCATTCTGGGAATGAAACCCACCTGGTCATGATGGATGATCCTTGAAATGTGTTGTTGCTGGAATCTTGAGAATTTTTGTCTCTATATTCATCAGGGAAGTTGGTCTGTAGTGATCTTTCCTTGTTGAGTCTTTGCCAGTTTGGGATATCAGGATGATATTAGCTTCACAGAATGAGCTGGGGAGAATTCCTTTCTTCTTGATTGCCTGGAATGCTTTTAAGATTGATATCAGCTCTTCCTTGTATATCTTGTAGAATTCAGCTGAGAAACCATCTGCTTCAGGGCTTTTTTTGGCAGGGAGGTTTCTTATAACTGAGTTGATTTCCTGGATTGTTATTGGTTTGTTTAGGGTTTTAATGTCTTCTTGTTTCAGCCTTGGGAGGTTTTGTGATGCCAGGAAAGCCTTCATTTCCTCTAGATTTTCTAGTTTATTTGCATATAGATATTCATAGTAATCTCTAATAATCTTTTGAATTTCTTCAGGGTCAGTTATAACATCCCCTTTTTCATATTGTGTTTACTTGGACTTTCTCTCTCTCTCCTTTTTTTTTTGAGTTGGAGTCTCACTCTGTCATCCAGGCTGGAGTGCAGTGGCACGCTCATGGCCACCCCAGCATTGACCTGCTGGGCTCCAAAGATCCTTCTGCCTCAGCCTTCCATCTTTTCTTTTTTTAAATCAGTCTGGCCAGGGGTCTGTCACTCTTATTTATTCTTTTTGTCTTATTGATCCTTTCTGTGATGTTTTTGTCTTCTATTTCCTGCAGTTGTGACTTTATCTTAGTAATCTGGATTTTTGTAGTGAAATTAGAATTTAATTGTTTTTCCCTTTCCAGCTCCCTGAGGTGTAATGTTAGGCTGTTTACTTGTGATCCCTCTATTTTCTTGGTATGTGTGTAAATGCTATAAACTTCTCTCCTGACACTGTTTTCATGGTGTCCTAGAGGTTTAGATATGCTGTATCTTTGTTTCATTTGTTTCCAGGAATCTTCTTATTTCTGTCTTGATTTCTGTGTTGACCCAAAAGTTTTTCAGCAGCATGTTTAGTTTCCATTTATTTGTGTGCTTTGGAGTCGGGTGGGGTGGGGTGGGGGGAATTCTTTTTGTTGATATTTATTTATTTATATATCTATCTGTTTATTTATTTGTTTTCGAGTCAGAGTCTTACTCTGTTGCCCAGGCTAGAGTGCAGTGGCATGCTTATGGCCACCGCAGCCTTGAACGGCTGGACTCAGGTGATTCTTCCACCTCAGCCTTCCAAGTAGCTGGAACTACAGGCATGCACCATCATGCCTGGTTAATTTTTCTCGATTTATTGTAGTTGAGGTCTCACCAAGTTGCCCAGGCTGGTCTTGAACCCATGAACTCAGTCAATCCTCTCACCTCGTCCTCCCAAAGTGCTGGAATTATAGGTGTGAGCCACCTCGCCCGGCTGATAACACTAATTTTTAGTCTACTGTTGATCTCATATTTTGCAATCTTGCTGAACTTGTTTATTAGCTCTAATAGTTTTTTTGGTGGATTCCTTAGAATTTTCTAATATATATGATCATGTCATCTACTAATATGGTTTTGCTTCTTCTTTTCCAATATAGATGCCTTTTATTTCATTTTCTTGCCTAATTACCTTGACTAGCACCTCAGGATAGTGTTGGTTATAAATGTTGAGAGTGGGCATCCTTGTCTTGTTCCTGATCCTAGAGGAAAAACATTCAGTCTTTCACCTTTAAGTGTGATGTCAATTGTGGGATTTTTATCATAAAGGAATGTAGATTTTTTATTGTGGTAAATATTTATAACATACAATTCAATTTACCATTTTACCTATTTTAAAGTGTATCATTCTGTGGCATTAAGAACATTCACACGCACATGCACACACACAACAGAACATTCACAGTATTATGCAGCCATCACCACTTTCCATTTCCAGAACTTCTTCATGATCCTAAATAGAAACTTTGTCCCTATTAAGCAATTACTCTGCATTACCCCTATCACTATGGAAGGGGTGCTAGATTTTATAAAATGCTTTATTTGCATCTGTTGACATTATCATTTTTTTTTTGAGTTGGAGCTCACTCTGTTGCCCAGGCTAGAGTGCAGTGGCACACTCATTGCCACCCCAGAGTCGACCTGCTGGGCTCCGGCAATCCTTCTACCTCAGCCTTCCAAGTAGCCCAGCTAATTTTTATTTTATTTTATTTTGTTGTAGAGACAAGGTCTCACCAAATTGCCTGGGCTGGTCTCAAACCCATGGGCTCAGGCAATCCACTCGCCTCGGCCTCCCAAAGTGCTGGGATTACGGGCTGAGCCACTGAGCCCGGCCTTTTTTTACTTTTTGATCTGTTGATATTGTTTATTATTGTCGTTCATTTTTTGCTTCTATAACGCAGTATCACAGACCAGGTAATTTATAATGAGTGGAAATTTGGCTTACAATCCTGGAGACTGGGAAGTCCAAGAGCATGGTGTTGGCATCTAGTGAGGGCCTTTCTTGCTGTGTTATCCCATGGTAAAGGATGGAAGGGCAAGAGAGTGCAAGATGAGCAGCTATATAGTAGAAGGAAGAAAGAACCTAAGCAAGAGTAGGGATGAGGCTGTTCTCATTCTTTTATCAGGAGCCCATGCCTACCATAACAGCATCAATCCATTCATGAGGACAAAGCCCTTGTGTCCTCATCACCTCTTAAAGATCCACCTGTCAACACTGTTGCATTGAGGGTTAGGTTTCTAGCACATGAACCCTGGGGAGGACACTTTCAGATGCTAAGCCAATCTTGTATTCCTAGGTTCTACTTAATCATGGTATATAATCTCTTTTATATGATTTGCTACTATTTTGTTGAGGATTTTTGCATCCATATTCATAAGAAATGTTAGTCTGTAGTTTTTTTTTTTTTAATGATATCTTTGTCTAGTTTTGGTATCAGGGTAATACTGGCCTCATAGAATGAGTTGGGAAGTGTTACTTCCTCTTCTATTTTTGAAAATGTTTGTGAAGAATTGGTATTCTTTTTTAATACCTTTTAAAAAATTCTCTTTTAAATGATTGGTAGAATTCACCAATGAAGATATCTAGGCCTGGGCTTTTCCTTGTGGACAATTTTTAAATTACTAATTCAATATTTTTACTTATAGATATTTTAAAATTTTCCATTTCTTCTTGAGTCAACTTTAATAGTTTGTGTGTTTCTAGGAATTTGTTAATTTTATCTAATTTGTGTAATTGATTGGTATATAGTTGTTCATAGTATTCTCTTATTATCTTTTTTGTTTCTCTAAAGTCAAATGTCCCTTCTTTTATTCCTGAGTCTAATAATTTTTTTTTTTGAGTTGGAGTCTCACTCTGTCGCCCAGACTAGAGTGCAGTGGCACGCTCCCAGCCACCGCAGCCTCAATCTGCGAAATCTGGAAATCCTTCTGCCTCAGCCTTCCAAGTAGCCGGAACTACAGGCACGCACTACCACATCTAGCTAATTTTTAATTAATGTAGAGACGAGGTCTCACCAACTTGCCTGGGCAGGTCTCGAGCCCGCGGGCTCAGGCAATCCACTCACCTCAGCCTCCCAAATTGCTGGGATTACAGGCTGAGCCACTGAGCCCGGCCGAGTTTAATAATTTAAGTATTAATGTTTTTTCTTGCAGTCTAGCTAAAACTTTGTCAAAATTCATCAATCTTTTCAGAGGATTTTTGGTTTTGTTGATTTTCTGTATTGTTTTTCAAGTGTCTATTTTATTAATTTCTGGGTTTTTTGTACTAGTTTTACAGCTTCCCATGAGTCGATATTTATTTAAAAATAAAAAGTTAAAAGAAAATAAGAATGTCTTATTCAGTAAATTGTGTTGAATCCATCAACTATAAACTTTTTTGGGGAAAAAAAATTATATTTTTAGTTCAACTCTTATACCAGAATAAATTTCAAGAGATAATGAAAAGCTAAAGAAAAAAATGAAACTAAAAAATTTTAGAGCCGGGCTCGGTGGCTCAGCCTGTAATCCCACGCCTTTGGGAGGCTGAGATGAGTGGATTGCCTGAGCCCGCGGGTTCGAGACCCGCCTGGGCAACTTGGCGAGATCTCATCTCTACAATAAATCAAAAAAAATTAGCCAGGTGTGGTAGCGGGCACCTGTAGTTCCAGCTACTTGGAAGGCTGAGGAGGAAGGATCGCCAGAGCCCAGCAGGTTGAGACTTCGGTGGCCGGGAGCGGCAACTGCACTCCAGTCTGGGCGACAGAGTGAGACTCCAACTAAAAAAGAAAAAAAAAAAAAAACTTTA
>CAUYQG010227459.1:0-26552 GCA_963574415.1 Tarsius wallacei
GGTTTCTGTCATTCACCTCTCTGCCAGGAAGACTGGGGATAAGGAAAACTCCAGAGAAGGGAAAACAGGAAAGCACGTCAGACTTGGAGAAGCACTGCTGGGCACCTGGGGGCAAAGTGAACTGATTTTCTCCTTCTGGCAATAACAACGGCTGCCACTGTGAAAACAAGACAAAGCAACAACAACAAAACTGGCACAAGCACTAATGTGAGTCCTCGTTCTCACAGCAACTCTAACTTAACAAAGATGGAAGAGCTGAGGACCACTCTCTGAGGCGCAGAACAAAGAGGTTGGCGGTCATGGGCACCAGGACCGCAGCCACTGGACCTGAAAGTCCCGCCACTGCTGATCGCACCTTCCCCAACGCAGCTTGCTCCACTGAAAGACAGTGATCACAAGACCGACCTGTAGGCCTGGCGTGAGGATGACCTGTCCTCACACTCAAGTGGCAGGCGCAGTACAGGCCAGGAGACACTGACCCCCTTTCTTAGACTCGCAGATGAAAGCCCCCCACTTCCAGATTGTATTTTACAATTCAGAAAAAAGTGAAATGAATAGTATGTTTTATTAATTTTGCTTTTAATTGAGAAAATGCTAAGGGGTTAGTAAAACCCAGATTGCTTTCAGCAACCCTGGCCCCGCACGGTGCACTCAGCGGAGCCCCTTTGTGGAGCTGGGGCTGCGATGCAGGCAGGAGCGAGGGCCAGCGGGGCTCCGGGCTCAGAGAGGGCTGCTTTGGAAGCCCGGCTCTACCACCTCCCCACTGTGAGACTGAGGCAGCTCCCTGCGTGGCCCTGGGCCTCACGCTCCCCACCTGTAAGTACTGCTCCTAGGGTCTCTCCTGAAAAGTTGTGAGGGCTCAATGAAATAAAACGCTAGGATGTAGCAGGTGATCATTAAACAGTAGCATCACCATTGTCACCGTCGTCACCACCTTCTGCAGAAAGGACTCGCCAGCCCAAGGGACACAGGAAGAGATGTCTGGGGTCTCCATGGAGGTCAAGGAAAGGGGAAATGGCAGCCTCTGTTGACCTTTTGGCTCCAGAAACAGCCACCCTGTGGGAACGACTCAACAGGGAGCAAACATGCTTCTGTGCTCGCTGAGATCCTGTCCTCTGGCCCACAGCTCTTGGAAGAAAATCCCCTCCACCTGTCTAAAGAAGGCCAGCCGTGAGAATGAACAGCCAGAAAGGACGCCTGGTGAGGGGACCAGGGTTATGTCCATCATTCAGGCCCTTGTCACCAACCGTCTTTACCCTGGGTCATACCAGGCCTGCTTCCTACTTTCCCTGAGGACAAAGCTTCTCAGAATAAAGAGGGGCCTGGCAGAGGGGGGCCCACATCGCTGGTTCAGTGAGGTCTGGGTCATGGGCTGACCCGGAGAGGAGGGGCCGAAACAAGCCAGGGCTGGGCAGAGCTCTTATTGTCTGAGAGAGAGGTCCCAGTCTGGGCAAAAGCAGCATGGGAAACTTCCCCTGTCGCTTGTAGCCCTGTGTGCCTTCCACAGACGTTTTGGAGGGGCCCTGTGGGCTGAGGGTGAAGACATCGAGACCCTCCTCCTTGGCGGCTCCGCATGGTGGAAGGCGGGTCTTCATGCTGGATGGGAGAGGGAGGAGAGTGAGGCTGGTGCTTCGGGGCAATGTGCCAACAGGAGAAGCCCTTGGTGACTAGAGAAGGGCTGGGACCGACAAGCAGGGAGTCAAGGTGCAGAAACGGCCAGTCAGGATGTCTAGGAATCCTCGGAGGGTGGTGACAAAACTCGCTCCGGCCTCTTCTGTGTCAGCCGTCTATGGGGCCTACCTGACCTCCAAAGGCTATCATGGCAGTGGGTCCTTTGGTCGAACTCAGTGGGGTGACATTTCTTTTCGGGCTGCAGACGTGCCAGGCAGAGGTGGCCCGTGAGGGCAGGAGCCCGGGCCAGAGAGGGCCAGAAGAGAGCAAGACCCAGGGAAATATGGGCGTCCTGGGGAGTCAGCCAGTCACGGGTCTGAGGCAATCCGATGTTGATCTCAAGGGCAGGGAGACCCAGAGGACACCTAGGCGGCCCCTATCATGGCGTCATGCTTTGCAGGGGAACATGGGTGGCAGAAAGCTGAAGCCTGGTCTCAGACAGACGTGGGTTGACATCCTGAGACGGGAATGAAGGTAGCCGAGATCCCCCAGGACACGGCTGCCAAACCCCCGGCCAGAGGGTCAAGGGCCTGCCGTCAGTGATGTCTTCTCTCACCTGAAGGGCAGTGACAGCGCCCGGGCCCCCGACCCAGGGAGAAGGAGAAGGAGCCCTGGGACTCTGGGGAGATGGAGGTGAGACACAGACGCTGCTCCTCATCCTCATGATGCCGTGCGAGGTAAGTGGCAGTATCCCCACTTTACAGATGGGGCCACAGAGGTTCAGAGACACAAGTCGTCTGCTAGAGCCAGTCCTGGAACGCAGGTCTGTCTAGCTCCAGAGCTTGTATCCTTTCTGCTACCTCCTTCTGTTTCAGAGGCTGAGTGCCCTCACTGCGACTACCCACACCACCGGCGTTTGCGGTGATAATGTCGGTTTTGGTGGCGGTGTGGGTGGTTGCAGTTTTGGGCACTTGCCACCAGTATCACCAATAGCATCATCGTCACCGCCACAACCAATGGCGATGCCAGCGCCACCCACAGTATCATAACTGCACCAGCAGCACCACACCACGCCCGCCATGTCGCCACGTCATTAAAACCTCCGTTGCCACCACAGCCTCCGACAGCACAACCAGCTACTTGGTGAAGTGAGAGGGGAGAGTCGAGGAGAAGCCTGAGAGGCAAGGGACGAGTGGGCGGTCAGAACAGAGGGAGAAGGAGGAGGACAGACGCCCAGCCCTGGACGGACGTCTGAACCTCGGTTGGGTCCAAAGTCAGCCGGCCCCGGCAGGCTGAGGAACTCCATTGCTTTGGACAAGAAGGGCTGCACGGCCCTGGGGCTGCCGGGAGGAGACCGAGGTCGGCTCTCTTCTCCACTCACTCCCACCCACAGGGCCTCCTTCTGCTCTTTGGCGCCTGAAGTCACACTCCCCAGGCCCAGCTCCGCCCGGCTGGCTTGGTGAGTGGCGCAGCCAGGGCCCACCCAGAGGGGCTCAGGCTCGCCTCTCACACACCGAGGCCCGGGTTCTGGCACACAGCCCTGCCGTGAACCCAGGGAGACCCAGTCTCGATTCGACCAGGCGCAGACGATGGACACAAGTGAGACGGGCAAAGAGGAGAACTGGGAACGCCTGAGGGCAGACCAGAATGAGAGCTCCAGGGAGGGCAGGGCACCTCGCTCGCCAGCCGTAGGTCTAGTGATGAGGCAGGAGGGGGAGGCTGCGGTGGATGGGAAAGACGGTCCCGGAGGGGAGGGGAGCCTGGTGTCTTCTCAACCTTTCACCTGGCCTCAGGCATTAGCCCTGTGTGTCTGGACGAGCTGCTGCATCACCCCATGAGGCTCCTTCGGCCTCCCTGCCTACGTGATGAAGGTGACGCCCACCTCACAGGGTGATGGGGATCTATAAATGTACAAAACTTGCTTGACACCGCAGATGCAGCCCCATTGAATGCCTGTGGAATAAATGAATGAGTGAATGAATGAATGGCTCTGCACTCAGAGCAGGCTGGCCTACCCACTCCGTGTCCTGATGCCTCGGGCACTGGGAACTCCCGAGGTGCCATCACTCATGGCCGTCACAGCCCCGCGGCCTGCCTGGATGGCTCAGTCAGACAGTCTTGAGGCCGATTTATGTCTCCAGCCACCCAGATGATTCTCCCGTAGATGCGGGCTTCTGTTCAGCTCAGCCAGACGCTGCCTTAAATTTATGCTGCCAGACTTCATTAGGGCCTGGGCTTGCCAGAACCATTAAAGGTGGGGGAAAAGGAGAGGGTGCTCTGGAAATGGAGTGTGAAATCAGGTAAAGAAAAGTTTAATGGGGCTAGAACCAAGTCTGCAAAGCACCTTATTAATAGTTATTTTATTCCTTGTCACACTGCTTATTAAATGCCTCCTGGCTCTGATGCCTCCGTGTTCCTGCCTGTGGCCCAGCAGCTTCTATCCCACAGCAGATGGGTGCTGGATTCCGGGTCCCCTTCAAGGGCATCGCTCCATCTGGGGCCAGGGGTTGACAGAAGGTGAGGATCACACGCTCCTAACCAGGCCCTCACCACAGTGAATGAGACGGGCGCCTTTCCAAGCAGGCAGGACCTGGCTCTTGCTCTGTGGGATGCAGATGGGAAGCTGTCAGTCAGAAGGTCTTAGCAGAGGCACCAGGATCTTGATGGAGAGTGGAGCGGAAAGGCCTTGGTTCTCCTCCAGGAGGGAGGCGTGGGTCTGGTACGCAGCACTTGCCTGCCAGCCATCGTGCCAGGCCCGTGCTGGGGGAGCAGGATCGTGACCTGGCCCGTGGCCAGACTCCCTGCCGAGGACTCACCTCCAGCCCATGGCTATGCCCGGCAAGTGTCCATGAAGTCCTGTGCTCTGGGCCCTGGTTGGATCAGAGCCTCCTGCCAGGAGGGTTCACAGCGTCCGTGCCAACTCCATCCCAGCTCCCAGCATGAGGGCTCTGTTCCCTGGAGTGAGAGCCGTCAACCCGCTGATGTCTACGCGCTGGGAAGTTTGGTGAGTGGGGCTCAGCTTCCCTGAGCATGGTCACCCCCGTTGTTCAAGCTAAATGGAGGCTCAAGACTACAGGTAGAGACCCAGGTGGGGCTCTTCCCCCTCCAGGCTCCATCCACAGAGATGGCCAGCTGGGTGCAGCTCTCTGGGCTGCACAAAGAGAGATTCATGAGGTCACTAGGCCAAGCTTCCAAAAAGCAAACAAGGCACCCTGAGATCAGAGGGGAAGGGAGCCTGGGGCTGAGGTGAAGGTGCCCCAGAGGGGCTGGCGGATGGGCAGCAAATGTCCAAAGCCCGCTGGGGCTGAGGAGCAGAGCTATGGCGACCACCTGCCTCCCGCGCTCGCTCTGAGCACCACCCAGCCCAGCCCAAACTTCCCGACCAAGCCTCGTCTTCCGGCCCTGCGCTGTGCTGGGCTTGTCTACTCTTGCCAGGATGGATTAACAGGAGCTCCTAGAACTTGGAGCCTGTGTGAGACCCACCCGGGCTGACCTGGAAGGAAGGAGCAGCCTCAGGCCCTGGGACCACCCCAGGCTTGTCACTTATCAGCCGGTCGCTTTGGGCACTGAGAGCTTTTATGACCTGGTGCCCACCATGAATTCGCTGGTCAGGGAAGAGGTGTCAGGCCCTATGGCCGAGCGGCCGGCCCAAAAGTCTCGTTCAGGATCCCAGGGCCAGACGTACTTTCCTCCCAACAGCCTCCTGCCAGAGATGTGATACCGAACACTTGGACGTTACTGCCCCTGTTACATGTGGTTTATGTACCCTAACTCATCAGGTAGGTTTCATGGCGAAGCCCACATTACAGATGCGGGAACTGAGGCACAGAGAGGTTAAGTGCCCCACCCAGCATCACCCAGCAACAGAGTGGCAGAGCTGGGATTTGAACCCAAATGAGAGAGGCAGAATGGCCCCAAAGTCACTCTCCTAATTCCAGGGCATGTCACTCCAATGCTCCGGCGGACAACTGGCTGCCCTTAGGCACTATGAATTCAACTCGGGGCAAAATCGAGATGGTCAGAGGTAGCGAGTGTGCGAATACCCAAGACAGATGTCCTTGAGGGTTCTGCCTGCCTGGTGGCCTTGCCTGGCGACTCTTAGCTCAAAGACATTACAGGGACACCTCTCAGATGGGAGCAGCCGCCCTGCTGCCTCAGCCATGCCCGTACAGGGACCTCCATGCGTCAGGGCACCCTGAGTTCCTTCTGACACACAGGAGAGACTGAACGTTGCTGCCGGCAGACCTGCATTCGTACCTTGGTGTCACCTCTCACTTGCTATGCTCTCAAGCAGTGACGGCTGCCGTGGACTGTCTGTGCTCTCCCTTCCACCTTCCCAGCCGCCTTGAGACTTGGCCTTGACGACCGGTTCTCATCTGAGGTCCAGAACACACAAAGGATAGCTGGAGTTCATGCTCAGGGAGTTCCAGGACAGGAAACAAGGCCCGTGTGCCACCAAAGCCCATGCTCTTTCCGCAGTATTGAGTGTGCTGTGGTTACAGTTACATTCTGCATAGCAACTTTAACCTTCCAGAATATTCTCACACTCATCTCCTGCTTGGCTGTGTCGCTCACACCGAGTTTCTTGCCTTCACTGGAGAGAAGTTCCCCGGGGAGTAAGCCAAGGAGATTCAGCAGCAACATCCCTGGCCTATCATCTCATCATCCTCGTAACACCGAAGAAGGGGAAAGCCCGCCATTGCTATCCCTAGCTTACGGACGGAGATGCGGAAGTGTGGGCAGCTCCGTCGCTCTGTCAGCCCACGTCTTGTGGGGACCTACTCGGGACACACAGCAACAGTCAGAACAGCAGCAACGATGACAATAACGGGAGTTTGAATTGTTGAACCCCCTCACGCCAAGGACGACACTGAGCCCTTTGCAGACGTTTCTCCATTGAGCCCTCACAGCCGCGATACGTGAATGTCACTCAGTGTTACTACCCTCAGTGTAGAGATAAGGAGACCAAGGTCAGGACTCAGACCAGACTCGCAGCCCCTTGTGGTGCCTAGTTCAGTTTTTTTGCTGCTGTTTGTACTCATTCTTTTATTCAACCATTCCACACCTCTCTGAAGGCCTGCTACATTTCAGGTCCCGTCTGGGAATGCAGTGTAGCAAGAGGGACCCAGTCCATGCCCCAGCCCAGCTTGCAGACCGAGAGGTCATGCAATTTTCCCTGAAAACCTGGCAATTCTTGGGTCACAGGCTGGCCTGGGAATGGGCAGAGAGTAGAGACCTCGGCTCACCATCACCTGACTTCTTCCAGATCTCCAGCAGAATGTCTGAGCGAGACTCTCTAGAAGATAAGCTTGTCCTCACCGCATGAGCTTTGCGTTTCCTTGACTGTGTCTTTTTGTTTCTTCACGACCAGCCTCATTTTAATCCATACACCCAAAGACAGAGAAAAATGGCACACTTTTAATGAAGAAGAAGACGATGAGAGCAAAGAAGGTGCAAAGTAGCTTACTAAATTTCAGGCTGGCATTTAAACCTACTCATGTGATTCAAGTCCATTTACTTCTCTCGAAGTTGGGTGACAAGAACATATATTTCCCTGGAAGTGTAGCACACTAAAGCCACTGTAAATAAGGGCCTGAAAAATTGCACTTTTATTTATGTGATGATTTATGCGATTCCCCATTTTCTCCAGCTGACTGAATCCTGGGTGCTGGACAGGGTGGTCCCTGGTGGCATTCCACTCTATCTGCAGAATGTGAGTCCCAAAAGCCATGTCCCCGAAATCCAGCCCTGTGAATGCATCCAGTGATCCACATCCACGGCAACATGACAACAGTGGGAGGATTGTCTCCTTGCTCCCCAAGCCTCCTATCCTGCTAGATCCCCATTCTTAGTGAGTGGGACCCTTATCCATGAGGCCACACACAGAGCCCAGGAGTCATCTGAGACATCTCGTTGTCATGCACCCTTGTCCTCATCCTATTGGTCATCTGGTCCTCAAATGGAGCTTACTACAATCCCTCGGATGCATCCATTCCCCTCTCTCCAGCCCAAAGCCAGCTCCAAGTGGTTCCCCACCAATCCTTTCTACTGCGTCTACAGTGATTCTTTAAAATACAACCCGATTAGAAAGGTCAAGTTTCCCGGCCCCCCTCCGGTCTCAAGTGCCCTACTTCTCCCACTCACCCCAAGCTCCTTGCTTCTCCTCGCTTCTGTGCTGTGCGTGCACCATTTCCTCTTTGTAGAAACTACTTTTCCCATCTTCTTTGCCTAATGACAGGTATTCAGACTTCAAGACTCAGCTCAGGCATCAACCCTTCCTGGAAGTCTTCCAGGACCGACCATCTAGGATCGGTCAGGCACTTCTGAATTGCAACTACATCTCTATCATAAGATTCATCACACTGTAAGAGAAATATGTCTACCTAGTTCTCTGTCATCTGAACTGTGAGCTTCCGGGGAAAAGAAACCATTTTTCTCTTTTTGGCATCTTTAAAGGCTAGTACAATGCTTAATCAGTAGGATAAGTCAATCAATGCTTACCAAATCTACGCTTATCAATAGATGAATGAATGAAGAAATGCGCAAATGGGTTACTCATGTCTCTTCTTCTCTCCAAACTTTTCCCATCTGTTCCAGAGATCAACACTAGATTACAAAACTCACAGACTTTAGCCCTCTGTCATCTTGGTTTGCTTCTGATCATTCCATGAAAAAGAAGGTTCCAGAGTTCCACAATATGGTGTGATGTGTTTCAAACGTTTCATTATGGCTTATGTTCCCTACTTCCCCCCATGGAGCTCATGCGCAGGGGAAGCCCACATTACAGATGCGGGAACTGAGGCACAGAGAGGTTAAGTGCCCCACCCAGCATCACCCAGCTATGAAGTGGCAGAGCTGGGATTTGAACCCAAATGAGAGAGGCAGAATGGCCCCAAAGCCACTCTCCTAATTCCAGGCCATGCCACCCCAATACTCCGGCTGACAACTGACTGCCCTTAGGCACTTATGAATTCAGGGCAAAATCGAGATGGTCAGAGGTAGAGAGTGTGGGAAACCCAAGACATTTTAAACCATGACTTAAAACATATGCACACCAAACAAAGTATCACAAAACAATATTTAATCATATAACATGCAAGGCATTTAATATTTTTTATTGTTGCCCGCTATATTCAATTTTATTCTGTTCTATTTGACATCACCTTTTTATGTGCTGGTTCCAAATCAGCAGATTGATTTTACTGCCCACTATCTATGAACCACAATTTAAAAAACAACACTGGAGAGGAAAGTTCTAAAGATTTTTGACTCCAAACTTCTCTGAAGTGTAAGGTCACAATCATCTGTTCAAGCTTTGGAAACATTTCAAATAAACTTATACAAGTGCGAGTTTGGCCGGGCTCGGTGGCTCAGCCTGTCATCCCGCGCCTTGGGAGGCTGAGATGAGTGGATGGCCTGAGCCCGCGGGTTCGAGACCCGCCTGGGCAAGCAAGACCTCATCTCTACAATCAATCAAAAAACTAGCCGGGCGTGGTAGCGCGCGCCTGTAGTTCCAGCTACGTGGAAGGTCGAGGCGGAAGGTTTGCCGGAGCCCAGCAGGTCGGGGCTGCGGTGGCCGGGAGCGGCCGCTGCACTCCAGTCTGGGCGACGGAGTGAGACTCCAACTCAAAAAGAAAAAAAAAAAAAAAAGTGTGGGTTTGAGCAGCATCATTTCTTAGTGAATTTTCAAGAAAAAATTAGTTGCATAATGTGGCATAAATAATAAAATATGTTTGTTTGTTTTTGTTGTTTGTTTTTTGAGTTGGAGTCTCACTCTTGCTTAGGCTAGATTCCAGTGGCACGCTCATGGCTACTGCAGCCTTGACCTCCTGGGCTCAGGTGGTCCTTCCCCCTCGGCCCAGAACTACGGGCATGGGCCACCATGCCCAGCTAATTTTCTGATTTAGCGTAGAGACGAGGTTTTGTCAAGTTGTCCAGGCCGGTATTGGACCCCTGGGCTCAGGCAGTCCGCGCCTCCACCCAAAGTGCTGGGATTACAGGCATGAGCCACCATGCCCAGCCTGTTTTTTCACTCTACAAAGCAGTTAGATAGAAGCACATTACATTTCAGAGGACACCTACCGAAAGTGATGGTCCCGGGTATCTACCTCTTCTACAGCTCCTTCATGGAGATTCCATTTTCTGTCTTTTGCATGATCATTCCTTCTCATCCTAAGGTTAAAGGTCAAGTCATGAGAGCCTTGCCTAAAGTAACGTCGGTGGCATGCTGAGGAGCATAGCTGCCACCCATGAAGCCTTATTCAATCATATCATTCCTATTTCCTTTTCCTAAGTTCTTTCTGTAATGATATATTGGACGATGATGGTCAAAAATCACAGTTCACTTTTTGACTAAGGAAGAAAACATGATCCATTCACCCTTCAGAATTTCATCACAACGACTAGTATGCAATCAACATTACTAAACTGAGCATGGTGGCACACGCCTCTAGTCCCAGCTACCCAGGAAAATGAGGCAGGAGTATCGCTTGATCCCAAGATTTCAAGACCAGCTTGGGCAATGTAGCAAGACCCCGTTTCTAAAACAAATTTTAATTTAAAAAAAGAGCTGGACATGGTGTCACCCACCTATAGTTCCAGTTACACAGAGGGCAGGAGCATCATTTGAACCCAGGAAATTGAGACTACAGTGAGCTACAATTGCACCACGGCATTCCAGCCTGTGCAACAGAGTGAGAGCCTATCTCTAAAAAAAAAATGAATACTAATAAAATCAAATAAAACAGACATTACAGAACCTTAGGGCAAGTGGGGAAAATAAGCCATAATGCAAAAGAATCAATAGAAACAAGTTCAAGATGAACTGAGCAGACAGACTTCAAACAGCAAATGCATTATCCTTAAGAACACACAAAAAACGTTAACTTGGTGAATAAACATTTGTAGGATGCAGCTAAAGTGGTGTTTCTAAAGAAATTTAAAGTTAAAAATGCTTTTATTAGAAAAGAAGACCAGGCACAATGGTTTACACCTATAACCCTAGGACTTTAGAAGGCCAAGGCAGGAGGATCGCTTGAGACCAGGAGTTCAAGATAGACCTGGACAACATAGCAAGACCCCCTCGCTCCAAAAAAAATTAGCCAGGCTTGACGGCACATGCCTGTAGTTCTAGTTACTTAGAAAGCTAAGGCAGGAGTACAGTGCAGATCCTACAGACATTAAAAGGAAAATAATAGAACAGTATAAACAATTGTATGCCAATAAATTTGACAAGTTTAATGAGATAAACATATTCCTTAAAAAACACAAATTGCCAAAGTTGACAAAAGAAAAAATAGAAAATCTGAATAGCCCCATTGTAAGCATGATCCATTTCTGGGTAACAAAAATTATCTAAAATATAGGAGCTTAAAACAATAAACACTTATTATCTTACAAATGTCTGGGGTTAACGAAGCCAGGTATAGCCTAACTGGGTAATTCTATCAGAAGGTCTTTCCCAAGGTTACAATCAAGTGTCATTCAGGGCTACAGTCATCCCAAGGCTTGATTGGGCTAGAAAATCCACTTCTAATAACATTCACATTTTTGTGGGCAGGCCACAGTTCCTTGTTGGCTGTTGGCAAGAAGCCTCTATTCCTTGCTGCATGGACCTCTCCACAAGTTGTCTAAATATCCTCAGAACACAACTCCAGCTTTTGCCAAAATTAATTATCCAAGAAAGAGCCATAGCTGTAAGCTGCATTCCCTTGTGATATACTCATAAATGAGGTATCATTAAATCTCCTTTATGCCACTGGTCACAAAGACAAACCTGGTACAATGTTGGAGAGGACTGCATGACTACACAAGGTTGTGTCTGCCAGGAGGTAGGAGTCATTGATGTACGTCTTGAAGATTGACTATCACGTCCATATCTATTAAAGAAATTTAATTCATAATAAAAAACCATCCCCCCAAAAGAACTCCAGACTCATATAATTTTACTGATGATTTTTTTCTAAACATTAAGGAAAATATTCCAGAAAATACATATGGTAAGAATATATGTCAACTCATCTCATCATGCCAAAATAACTCTGATACAAAACCCTGACAAAGACATTACAAGAAAGAAAAATTAAAGACTTAGCTCCCTCATGAACATACACAAAAAAATCCTTAACAAAATATTAATTAACAATGCATAAATTAAGTTTACCAAGTGGAGTTAATCCCAGGAATGACAGACTAGTTCAACATTCAAAACTCAATTAATATAATTCAGTACATTAACAGAATAAATAAGAAGCCCTGTCTGATCATCTTCATGGTTATAGAAAAAAAACATTTGAAAAAAATTTCAACACTTACTCAAGAAAAGAACTCTCAGCAAACTAGGGATTAAAGAAAAATTCTTCAGTCTTGTAACGGACATCTATTAAAATGCTACAGCTAAAATCATACTTAATGGTGAAACATTGACCACTTTCTCTGCAAGGATGTCTACTCTCGTTACTTCTGTTTGATATTTTTTCTAGAGGTTCTAACCGATGCAATAAGGCAATAAGAAGAAATAAAAAGGCATAAAGATTGGGGAGAAAAGTTGTAAAACTATCCTTATTTTCAGATGACTGATTTTTACAAGGAAATCCTGAGGAATCTGAAAAAAGTAATAGATTAAAAGATGTATTAAGGTCTAGAGTACAAGGTCAATAATCAAAATCAATTGTATTTCTATATATTGGTGGCAAGACATTTTAAAATGAATTTGAGAAAAAGAATATTTACAAGGAAGTTTTACAAATCCAGACTTAGGAATAAATATAACAAAGGCCATGCAAAACTTCTACACTTAAAACTATAAAACATTGATGGACAAAATTAAAATCTAAATAAATGGCAGAATATATAAAGTTCACTATTGGTAGGAGTCAATATTATTATGATGTCAGTTCTCCCAAATTAATCAATAGATTCAATCAAAATTTCAACAGACATTTTCATAGAAACTGTTATCTTTACTCCAAAATGTATTGGCAATGCAAAAGACCTAGAGTAATGAAATCAGTCATGAAAGAAAAGAACATAGTTGAATGACTCACAACTTCTAATTTCAAGACTTAGTATAAAGTTACAGCAATCAAGACAGTATGGTATTTACACAAGGCTTGGTTAATTAAATTGAATGAATTAAGAGCCTAGATGTAGACTTACACATATATAGTCAATTGACTTTTGACAAAGATGCCAAGGAGATTTTATGGAAAAGTATTTTTAAAAATTAGTGCTGGGAATTAGGGATTAAGATGGCTGACGTGAAGCAGCTAGAGTGTTTCTTCTATGGAGCAAACCAAGATAGAGTTTCCTCAGCACCCAGGAAGACCAGCAGCGTGCCCCATGACTTTTCAAAGAGGCAATCATAACCACAGAGGGCAAAGAAGAGGAAAAGCCATTGACCTGGGCTAAAACCAGCCAGACTCTCACCTGCACTGCCACAGTTCACTGGCAGTCCAGACCCAATGGGGAAGGAGAGTGAGGGGAATTCAGGAGTTTTGCGCTCCCACAGCTAACCTGGGCGGCCCTCTGAGCCTTGCAGGGTTCTAGTCCCTCATTGAAAAGTGCTGTGTCCCCAGCTGTGCTCTGCCACAGCCCATGCAGAGTGACGCAGGAAGAAAGAAAGCCTTGAGCAGCGCCAGCTGCCCTTTCCCAGGAACTCAACCCTGGGGGCAGCATGACTTCCTTCTAGCTAACCTACAAAGGGGCTGGCCCCACAGGCAAACGCTGCAGCTGCAGATAGTTCCTGGCTGAGGCGGGTTGCCTGAGGACATCTGAGGCCCTGAGACCAGCTGCAGTATGATAATCACAAGGCAAACTGCCTGAGTTCAAGGCGGGAAGCCTGCTAGGACTCATCACCACAGCAACCTCTCACTCCTCGTGTAAACTCTTCTGTGACCACCCTGCACAGCATTACTCCAGTGGCCTTGGACTCCCTCCTAATCCCCAGTGGGGTAGCAAAGAGTGCACTCTTGTGGGGTGCTCAAGCTTCTTCCCTTAACACCCCATTCCTCTTGAAAGCTAAAACAGATGGAGAAGTTGGGTAACAACCAAAGTCTCACCCTCTGCCAAGGTTGGCTAGGCATTTCCTTGGAGCAACACACACCAAGGAAGAAGCTCATGGCCACATCGCAGTTGGCTTTCTCCTACATTGTAGCCCACCAC
The DNA here is from genome assembly GCA_963574415.1 of Tarsius wallacei. Classification (NCBI taxonomy): domain Eukaryota; kingdom Metazoa; phylum Chordata; class Mammalia; order Primates; family Tarsiidae; genus Tarsius; species Tarsius wallacei. The sequence continues at coordinate 13,774 of CAUYQG010227459.1, forward strand.
GTTGGGTATAGTACCTCAGCTTTGGGTAATGCCTGATCTGAAACACTGGAAACATCACTTTCCAAGCCACAACAGCCACTCAAGATTCCACGAGCCAGTGAAAGTACCCAGCACAGGACTGCCACAGCTGGCAATTAAGAAACTCACCACACCAAGGCGATATATAACCATAGGAGCTTTATAATGCCTAAATCAGCTCCTTGCCAATCCCTCATATCAGAAGAAATGTTCTACTGAAATAAGAATAAACCAGAAAAAATAATTCTGATGATCATAAAAAATAGAGTACTCCAACACCTCCAAAAGATCACACCAACTCTTCAGCAATAAACCCTAACCAAAATAAAATTTTTGAAATTTCAGAAAATTCCAAACATAGAATTTAAAAGGTTGATAACAAAATTGACCAATGAATTTCAGGAGAAAATTGAAACCCAACATAAATAAATTTTTAAAACTATTCAGGACATGAAGAAAAAATTATCCAAAGAGATATTCACCTTAAAAAAATTTAAAACCCCAAATTCTGGAAATGGAAGCATTATTAAGGGAAATACAAAATGCATAGAAAGTTTTAAAAGTAGATTAGAACAAGCAAAAGAAAGGATCTCAGAACTTGAAGACAAGGTTTTTGAATTAACCCAATCAGACAACAAGAAAAAAAGAATCAAGAGAAAGACACAAAGTCTCCAAGAAATGTGGGATTATGTAAAATGTCCAAACCTAAGAATCACAGATCTTCCTGAGGAAAGAGAAAGCAACAGGTTTGGAAAACCTGTTTGAGAGAATGACAGAAAAAAAACTTCCCTGGCCTTGCCAAAGATCTAAACATCCAGATACAAGAAGCACAAAGAACCCCCAGAAGCTTTATTGCATAAAGATCATCTCCAAGACATACAATCCTCCAGTTATGCACAGTTAATGTGAAAGAAAACATTCTCAAAGCAGTGAGACAAAACATTAAATAACTTACAATGGTAAACCTCACAGACTAACAGCAGACTTCTGAGAAGAAACCCTACAATCCAAAAGGGATTGGGGAATCATCCTCAATCTCTTCAAACAGAATAACAGTCACCAAGGATTTTGTATACTGCAAAGCTAAGTTTCATTAATGAAGGAGAAATGAAGACTTTCCCAGACAAGCAAATGCTGAAGGAATTTTCCACCACTAAACTGGCTCTAAACAAAATACTCAAAGGATTTCTAAATACTGAAACAAAAGGTTCAAATACACTGTAGGAAAACTCTAGAAACCATAAAGCCTACAGGCCATCAACACAATAAAGAAAATAAATAAGCAAATAAAGCAACCAGATAACAATCAGTATGGTGAATGGAATAGTACTTTATATATCATTATTAACTTGAATGTAAATGGTCTCAATGCTCCACTAAAAAGATACAGACTGGCAGAATGGATTAAACAACAACAACAACAAAAAAAAACACAACCAAAATTTCTGCTGTCTTCACACTCAACTCACAAAGACTCCTATAAACTCAAGATAAAGGAATGGGAAAAAATATTTCTTTTTTTAGATTAAAAATATAGTTTATTTAGAAGTTAAATTGGAGAGAGAGAGGAGTTTTACCTCCCTAAGGTAGGGGAGGGGACCAAAGCTTAGGTAAAAGTATAGTGGCCATAGCTCAAAGAGCAACATGGCCAGACCAGAGCTTAGCAAGAGCAATGGCCCCTGCTGTTTGAGGTAGAATGGTTTTTAAATCTTCCCTTTGGTGTGGGTAGGTCATGAAGGTGATTGGGTAATGGTCTGTTTTCAGAAAACAAATTTCACACATATGGAAACCAAAAATGAATGGGAGTAGTCATTCTTATATCAGATAAAACAGACTAAATTAACAACAGTGAAAAAAGATAAATGTAGTTATTATATAATGATAAAAGGTTGACTCCAATGAGAAGACATAACAAATGTAAATATATATGTGTTTAACACCAGAACCTCCAGTTTTGTAAAACAAATTCTGCTAGACATAAAAAAAGAGATAGACAGCAATGCAATAATAGTGGGAGACTTCAACACTCCATGACAGCAATAGACAGATCACCAAGGCAGAAAGTCAGCAAAGAAATATTGGAGTTAAACCAGACCCTACAGCAAATGGACCCAGCAGACATCTATGGAACATTCCACCCCAGAACTAGAAAATATACATTTTTCTCATCAGCACATGAAACATTCTCCAAGACAGACCATATGATAGGCCACAAAACAAGTATCAACAAATTTTAAAACTGAAATCAAATGAAGCACATTCTCAGATCACAGTGGAATAAATCTAGAAATTAACTCCAAGAAGGGCACATGAAGCCAAACAAAGATATGGAAGTTAGACAATCTGCTCCTGAATGGCCCTTGGGTCAAACATGAAATCAAGATGAAAATTTTAAATTCTTCAAAACGAATGACAACAATGAAACAAGTTATCAATACTTCAGGGACACAACCAAAGCTATGCTCAGAAGAAAAATTATACTGCTTAAGAAAAATTAAATTATACAATTAATAAGACTGAAAAATTGCATAATGACAATCTAACATCACACCCCAAGGAACTAGAAAAACACAAAAAATCAAATCCAAAGTATCAGAAGAAAAGAAATAATGAATATCAAAGCAGAACTAAGTGAAATTGAAATTAAAAAATACAATCAATGAAACAAAAAGTTGGTTCTTTGAAAAGATAAACAAAATTGATAGACTGCTAACTAGATTAAAAAATGAAGAGAGAAGCTTCAAATTAACTCAGTCAGAAGGGGAAATGGAGTCGTTACAACTGATACAAGAGAAATTCAAAAGATCATCTGAGACTACTATGAATACCTCTATACAAATAAACTAGACAATCTAAAGGAAATGGATACATTTTGGGGAACATATCAACCCCCAATCTTGAGTCAGGAAGAAATAGAAACCCTGAACAGACCAATGCCAAGTAGGGAGATTGAAACAGTAATTAGAAGTCTCTTAACAAAAAAAGTCCAGGATCTGATGGACTCACAGATGAATTCTAACAGATCTTCAAATAAGAACTGGTACCAGTCTTACTGAAGGTATTCCACAAGATTGAAGAAGAGGAAATCCTCCCTAATTCATGCTACTAAACCAGCATCACTCTGGTACCAAAGCCAGGGGAAAAAGACACACACACACAACAAAAAAGAAAACTACAAACCAATATCCCTTATGAACATAGATGGAAAAACCTCAACACAATAATAGCAAACCAAATTCAACAGCACATAAAAATAGCAATACACCACAACCAAGTAGGTTTTATCCCAGGGATGCAAGGGTGGTTCTACATATGCAAGTCAATCAACGTAATCCACTACATAAATATAATGTTTTAAAAACCATATCATCATTTCAAAAGATACAGAAATGCATTTGATAAATTTCAGCATCACTTCATGATTAAAAAAAAAAAAAAAAAACTCAGCAAGATAGGCATAGAGGGAACATTCCTTGAAATAATAAAAGCCATATGTGATCAACCCCACATCCAACGTCATCCTGAAGAGAGAAAAGTTGAATGTATTTCTCCTCAGAACTGGAATAAGACAAGGATGCCCACTTTTGCCACTCTTGTTCAACATAGTTCTCGAAGCTCTAGCCAGAGCAATTGAGGAACTAAGTAAATAAAAGGTATCCAAATTGAAAAGGAAAAAAATCAAACTACCTCTGTATGCTGATGATATGATCTTATACCTGGAGAATCCTAATGACTCCTCCGAAAGACTCCTGGACTTGGTAAATGAATTCAGTAAAGTTTCAGGATACAAATAAATTAGCAGCACTGCTATACACCAATAGTAACCAAGTGAGAATCAAATCAAGAACTCAATTTCATTTACAATAGCGGCCAAAAAGCTAAAATGCCTAGTAATATATTTAAACAAGGAGGTGAAAGGTCTCTATAAGGAGAACTACAAAACATGGATGAAAGAAATTGTGGAGGACACAAATGAATGGAGAAACATCCCATGCTCATGGATTGGAAGTATCAGCATTGTTAAAATGACCATATTACCCAAAGTAATCTACAGATTAAACGCAATCCCTATCAAACTACCAATGTCATTTTTCACAGAACTAGGAAAAAGAATTCTAAAACTCATATAGAACCAAAAACTGCCAGACTAGCCAAAGCAATCCTAAGGAAAAAGAACAAAACTGGAGGCATCATGTTACCTGACTTCAAGCTATACTTCAAAGCTGCGGTTACCAAAACAGCATGGTACTGGTACAAGAGCAGACACATGGACCAATGGAGCAGACTAGAGAACCCAGAATTAAACTCAAATGCCTACAATGTACTGATCTTTGACAAAGCAAACAAAAACATACACTGAGAAAAGGACACTCTATTCAACAAATGGTGCCAGAAAAATTGGATCGCTGCGTGCAGAAAAAATGAAACTTGATCCCTCTCTCTCACCACATACAAAATTAACTCAAGACAGATTAAGGACTTAAATGTCAGACCTGAAGTCATAACAATCCTGGACGAAAACCTAGGAAAACCTCTTCTGGACATCAGCCTAGGGAAAGAACTTAGGGCTAAAACCACAAAAGCAAATGTAACAAAACCAAAATAAACAAGTGGCACTTTAACTTCTACACAGCAAAAGAAATAATCAACAGAGCAAATAAACAACCTATAAAATGGGGAAAGATATTCACAAACTATGCATCTGACAAAGAACCAATATCCCCAATCTACAAAGAACTCAAACAAATCAGCAAGAAAAAAGCAAATAACCCGAATAAAAAGTGGGCAAATGACATGAACAGTCATCTTTCAAAAGAAGTTATACAAATGACCAACAAACATATTTTAAAATGCTCATTATCACTCATCATCAGAGAAATGCAAATTAAAACCACAATGAGATGCCACCTGACACCAGAGTGGACATTATTTTTAAAAAATCAAAAAATGATAGATATTGGCATGATGCAGAGAAAAGGGAATACTTATCCACTGTTGGTGAGAGTGAAAATCAGTACAACCTCTATGGAAAGCAGCATGGAGATTTCTCAAAAGACTAAAAGTAGTTCTACCATTTGATCCGGCAATCCAAGTACTATATACCTATCCAAAGGAACAGAGGTCATTATATAAAAAAAAAAAAAAGACACCTGCACCTGCATGTTCATCAGAGCATGATTCACTGCAAAGATGTGGACTCAACCCATAGGCTCATCAACTGATCAGTGGACAATGTGATACTATTTAGCTATCAAAAAGAATAAAGTAGTGTAACTTTAAGTTAGTTAAGTGAACTAACTCAGGAACAGAAAACCAAACACCATATGTTCTCACTTATAAGTGGAAGCTAAACCAAAGTATGCAAAGACCTAGAGAATAGTATGATGGGCACTGAAGACTCAAAGGGGGAGGGAGGAAGGGGTGGAGGGTCAAAAAGTCACCTATAGGATGCAATGTGCACAGGTGGGGGTGGTGGGTACATTCAAAACCCAGACCGAAACTATTTGTTCCACCAAAGCTATTTAAATAAAAATAAATAAATAAGTTGTTAATGCAATAATAAAAATATAAGATACAGGAAAAAAATAAAAATGAGTTCTGGAACTGAATAAACAGATGAGAAAGAGTTAACCTCAAACTCACACCACACACACACTCACACAAAGTAATTCAAGATGGATCACAGACCTAAATAAATGCTTTAAACTATAACACTCTTAGAAAAAAATAGAAAAATCTCTTCCTCACCTTGAGGTAGGCAAAAATTCTTTAGAAAAGACACAAAAAGCCTGGGGGGCCAGGTTTCTAACCATTAAATAAGAAAAATTATCCATTGAAACTTCATCAAGTTTTTAAAATTTTTTAGTTACCAAAAAAAAAAAAAAATACTTAGGGGTAAGCTTAATCAGGAGGTGAAAGATTTCTACACTCACAATTGTAAACATTAATGAAAAAATCGAAGGACTCAAATGAAGGAAAAGATAGCCTATGTTCATGGATTGGAAGAATTAATATTATAATAAATCAATTATAATTATAATAAATTAATAGTATAATTGTTACTATATAATATTACTAGTATATAAAATGTTCATACTACCCAAAACAATCTACAGATTCAATGCAATCCCTATCAAAATACCAGGGACTTTCTTCACAGAAATAGAAAAAAACAATTCTAAAACGCATATGAAATCATAAAAGACCTCAAATAGCCAAAGCAATCTTGTGTAAGAAAAAGAAAGCTGGTGGTATCATACTATCTGTCTCCAAAATATACTACAAAGCCATAGTAACCAAAACAGCATGGCATTAGTATGAAAACACACACATAGACCAATGGACTAGCATAGAAAGCCCAGGAATAAATCCATACATATACAGCCAACTGATTTTTGACAAAAGTACCAAAAACACACATCGGGGAGAGGGTAATTTCTGCAATAAATGGTGCCGGGAAAACTAAATATTCACATGCAGAAGAGTGAGACTGTACTGCTGTCTCTCACCATACAAAAATCAAATCAAAATGAATTAAAGACTCAGAGTAATACCCCAAACTATAAAACCACCGGAAGAAAACACAGGGGAGATGCACTATGACATTGGACTGGGTGAAGATTTATTAGATGAGACCTCAAAACCACAGGTAACAAAAGCAAAGACAGACAAATCACATTAAACTATAAAGCTTCTGTGCAGCAGCGGCAGCAGTCGAGGGTGAATAACCAACCGACAAAAACAGGAGGAAATATTTGCAGACTACGCATCTGACAAAGGGTTGATGTTCGGGATACAAGGGGGGACCCCAAACAAAGTTATACTTGGGGGGCCAGGCTTCTTGTAGGACCGGCTTCCTCCACTAGGCAAGTGTTCTAGGAGCCCACGGGTATCAGCGTGCCCACGGGTGGTGTTGTGAGAAGCTGTGTAATTTCTCTGTCTCCAAAATGGGGTTCTTCTCAGCAAATGTGTCTCTCTCAGTGCGTTTCCCCATTTCATGATGGGGGACGTATGAGCGCACCCACCCACACCGTGCTGGTGTTCAGCAGCTTTTTGGCCAAAAATGACACGAGCCCCGTGCCCCGCTCTCCCTCATTCACTTACTCTCACCCCAGGAGACTTTTCTTGTTTCCTTGAGTGAAAAATGTTTTCAAAGGAAAATATGTTGCCAACGTGGAAAAGGTGAAACAAAAAATGGCAAACGCACTGAAAGACATCAACGCTGACAAGATCAAAAACTATTTTGAGCAATGGAAAAGGGTCTTGATAGGTGTGTTAGGCCCAAAGGAGAGCACTTTGAAAGTGACTGGAAAAAAAAGAGAAAGGGGAAAAAAGAAAAAGAAAATAAATAAATAAATAAGAGACTGAAGTTTAAATATGTAAGAATAAATACAATTTTTTAATAAATAAATTCCAGGTTTGGGTGGTTCCTCCTCCTGCATAAAAACGCAACTTGGTCAGGCCCAGCGAGCGGCTTAAGCCTGTCACCCCAGCACTTTGGGAGGCTGAGGTGGGAGGATTGCTTTGAGACCAGGGGTCTGAGAGGATCCTGGGCCATCTGGTAATACCCCATCTCTACAAAAAGAGAATAAAATTAGCCAGGCATGGTGATGCACGCTTGCAACCCTAGCTACTCAGGAGGCTGGGGTAGGAGGATCGTTTGAGCCCAACAGCTCAAGGTTACAATGAGCTATGATCACACTGTACTTCAGCCTGGGCAACACAGCAAGACCCTGTCTCTGAAAACCAACTTTAAAAATTAACAACAAAAACCAAATGACCCTATTTAAAAATGAGCAGAATACCTTAAGAGACATTTCTCTAAAGAAGATATACACATGGCCAACAGGTATGTGAGAAATTACACAACATCACTGATCACCAGGAAAACGCCAATCCAAACCACGGTGAGATATCAGCTCACTCCAGTTAGACTGGCTATTAGCAGAAAGACAAAAGATACCAAATGCTGGCGAGAGTGTGGAGAAAACGGGACCCTACGTACCACCGATGGGAATGCAAATCAACACAGTCATTATCAAAAGCAGTATGGAGGCTCCTCAAAAAATGTAAAAGAGAACCACCATATGACTCAGCAATCCCATTGCTGGGTGTACATCCAAAGAAAATGAAATGAAGTCAGGATGTGGAAGAGATGGCTGCACTCACTTGCTTACGGCAGCCCAACTCGCAACAGCCAAGGCATGGAACCAGCTTCAGGGTTCACCAGTCGATGAGCGAATAAAGAAAATGTGGCCGATATCCACGGTGGAACACTTTTCGGCCTTTGGAAAGAATGAGGCCCTGTATTTGAAACCAAAGGGATAAACCCGAAGAACCTGAAAGGACATCTGCTGAGCGCAGTAAGGCCAGACACAGAAAGATAGAGGCCGCATATTCTCACTTATCTGGGGGGTCTGGAAAAGCTCATCTCGTAGGAGGGCAGCGCAGAACAGTGGTGACCAGAAACTGGAGGCAGAGGGGGGCTGCGGGGGAGGGAGCGGACGGTCGGTGGGCACAAAGTGACCGTCCCGTTGAACAGTAGGGCGACTGCAGTCAACAGGAGAGTACCGCCTATCTCAAAAGAGCCAGGAAAGAAGACCGTGTATGTTTCCATCACAAAGAACTGATAAATGTCCGCGCCGACGGACACGTGTGGTGTTATGCTGTAGGTAATGATTTCTGTCCGCAGTTCCTGGCTCATAACTCGCATGGCCCTCGCTAAAGTCTTTGATGACAATGTTGGGACACTTTAGGCCTCGGGAAACAAAATCTCTCCCTCTGCCCTTCTCCTGCCCTCCTTTCACCTGCCTCTAATCTTACCCTGCCTTTTGGGTTACGGTCTGAAGATGCTCCCCAGAGAGGGTCACGCCCTCGGCCCTGGGAAGGAGTGCTCAGGCCATGAAGCTTCTGTGAATACCTAAGAGGACTGGGCTTGGAGCCGTCAGGGTAGCTGAACACGTGCAAGCTCCTGGAGGGTGGAGAGCCCGGGGAGGGCGTGGGGGCCGCACGACCCTTCCTGCATGCCTTGCCTTACATGTCCCTTCATCCACAGCCTTTGCGTCATCCTTCATGATAAACCAGTGAACATGAGCTGGGGTTTCCCTGCATTCGGCAAGCCGCTCCAGCAAATCAATCAAACCCAAAGGGGAGGTCGTGGGAGCCCCAGCCTGAAGCCAGTCGGTTGGAAGTTCCAGAGGCCTGAACTTGCAACTGGTGGGAAGGAGGGGGACGTCTGGCGGGACTGAACCCTCATCCTGTGAGATCTGACGCTGTCTCTGGGTGCATAGTGTCAGAACTGAATTGGCGGACGCCCAGCTGATGTCCTCTGCTTGGTGGCAGGCGGAAACTCTCACATCTGGTCACAGAAGTTTTCTGTGTTGACGATTGTTGTGGTGTAAGAACAGAGGGAGAAACACAGTTTGAGAGTTTTCCCCAAGGCGGCAGTGCTAACTGCCCTCATTGATTATTAAATATGTGTATATGTATACACATTTAATGTACAAGTATATGTATCAAAACTTCTCATTGTGCCCCATAAATATGTACAATTATTATGTCAATTAAAAATTTTTTAATATTTCTGAACAAAGGCTGTAAAATTCCTTAAAAATCACCAGTCTCTCTGATTCATAGTGTTTGAGTTTGTAATTATATGCTACCTATGACAAAAAATAATTTTGTTTATCCAAAGGCACTATTGAAAAAAATGAAAAAGCAAGTCGCAGACTAGAAAAAATATTCACAAGGTATATATCTGACAAAGGGCTTATATTCAGAATATATATTTTTAAAGCTCTGCAAATTAATAATAAAAAGAAAAACAACTTAATCTTAAAATGGAAAAAAAAACTTGAGCATATAGTCCACAAAAGAACATATACAAATGGCCAAAACACAGAAAACATTCTCACGATCATTATTATCCAAGGAAATGAATATTAAAACCCCAGTAAAATACAACTTCATGCCCATTTAAGCAGCTAAATTTAGGAAGACTGTCTGAGTCCGTTGTGGGCTGCTATCTAAGACACCATATACTGGGAGGTTTAAACAACAGACATTTATTTCTGTTGTTCTGGAAGCTGAAAAGTCCAAGAGTAAGGGGTTTGCAGATTTGATGTCTGATTGAGGCCTTTTTTCTGCCGGTGTGTGTGTGTGTGTGTGTGTGTGTGTGTGTGTGTGTGTGTGTGTGTTTAAACGGCAGAGGAGAGATCTTCTCTCATGTCTCTTCTCATAAGGGCACTAATTTCATTCATGAGGATTCCACTCTCATTATGACCTAATTATCCTGAAAGGCCCCACCTCCAAATGCCATCACATTGGGGTCTAAAACTTCTATATGAAATTTGGGGGGAACACACCCCCCCAAATCAAGATGCTTTTTCCACGGCTCACGACAGTTTTTGAACTCATCACTGTTGATGCCTTTTAGTGCTTCTGCCATTTTTTGTTTCAACTCTTCCACACTGGCAAAACATTTCCCTTTGAGGACTTGTTTTATCCAGGGAAACAAACAAACAAACAAACAAAAAGTCACTCAGGGTAAGATCAGGTAAATAGGGAGGGTAGGGCACGGGAGTCATGCCATTTTTGGTCCAAAACTGCTGAACACTCGTGTGGTGTGGGCAGGTGCACTCGTAAATCACCCATCATGAAATGGGAAAACATATTGAAGGAATCTCCAAAAAAGAAAATTCACTGAAGCCTCTCGCAACAATGCTAGGTGGTACACTGATGCTGGTAGGATCCTGGAACACTTGTCTAGCAGGGGAAGCCTGTACTTACTACAAGGGGCCCACCCTCCAAAAAATAATTTCGGGTTTTTTGGGGTCCCCCTCATAGGTTAGTGCAGGATGTGAACAACTGGAATTCTCACACATTGCAGGTGGGAATGCATAATGGGACAACCACTCCGTGAGTCTGTCTGGGAGTTTGTCTCCATCTACTCTTACTCTCTAACTTTGCAGTTCCACTCCTGGGCATTTGTCAAAGAGAAAAGAAAATATATGTCCACAGAGAGACCTATAAAAGATTGGCTCTAGAAACCTTAACCGTATTAAAAGACTGGAGATAGGTAACTGGCATGTCTGCCAACTGAAAAAGTTGTGTTTAAGTTGCCATGTAGTCACACGCAATGACGTGCGTGAAAACACTTTATTTAATGAAATAAACTAGACACAAAAGAGCAAATGCTATAAGCTTCCATTTATATGAAGTTCAGGCACAAGCAAAGCTAATCTATGATGATAGACAGCAGAAGAGTGGTTGTCTATGACAGGTGAGGATTGATTAGAAGGGTTGATGAGGGAACTTTCGGGAATGATGAAATCGTTCTTTATCTTGATGGAAGGGTATGCATTTGTCACAACTCAGTGGGTCACACAATTGTGATTTATGACGTTCGCAGGACATAAACTTCATCTCAATAAAAAAAAGCGTGATGAGACTTCATTGTGTTTATGCTGAGCAAGCAGTCCTATTATCTGGAGCATAATATTCAAGATGACATAAAATAGGCCTGTCCCAGCTGGCCCCCCACCATGCAGCCACCACACGCCCACATCTGCTTTCTCATTAAGTAAAACCTGCCCACAGACCAGCTGTGGTCTCTAACACGTTTGTGTGGACGCACGAAAGCAAAGATGGTTTCTTACTTGTCCCTGCCCCCAACCCCCCACTTCCAGCTACTGAGGGAGGACGAGCCACAAACTGTCCCCCCGCCGAGCAGTAGTGACTGGCTTCTGATCAGGGCTCTCCTGGTGGTCCAAGACCTTGCATTTGCATTAAGGTCTGCCTCTACCCCCCTAGAGCTGGTGTTATCATTCCCACCATTCCCATCACAAGCTGTTCAGTTTGTGATGATTCATTTCAGCAGCTGCAGGAAGCGAATATGCTTTCCTTACAGACGTGAACAAGGCCGATCCTCCTGACAATGCGATAAAACAGCTAACTGGTCAACCAAGGCATTCACTGCATTGCCAAGGCCAGGGGCCTTGCCGGGGCTGGGCTGCTGCCTTCACAATATCCCCTGATGGGCCAAGAATGCCCGGGAATACCAAAGTGTGTACCACCCACCTCCTCCCCACCAAGAGGCTCACGTGCCACTCGGCCAGGCCAACCCTCCCCCTTACCAGCACCTCAGAGCTTGCACCGAACTTTGTAATCGGAGCCACGGGTACTAGTGGCCTACAATTAAGCAGACAGTCCCAGGGAAATTCATTACTAAAATAAAATGTTAACGTGCAGAGAATATTCTAGAAATATAGACGCCTGTTCTTTGCAGACCCTGCCTTGATTCTGCCGTGAGTACATGAACCAAGGTATCAGACGGAAATTCTTCAGCTGTGGGAAGAGCTGTTGCCTGCCCTGGGCCTCAGTCTCCCCTCATGTGGAACGAGGGTGTGGAGGGGATGATCTCCAGGCGCCGGCTCGGCCACATCCCGTGGTGGTGGCTCTGGGGGGTCCCTCAGCATCTACGAATTCCCTCTCTGCGTCTTCTCAAAGGTGGGAAGGACGGCACCAACTCCAGAGGGGCGGAAGGAGACCCTAACGCAAATGCAAGGGCTTGGCCATCAGGGGAGCCCCGACCAGAATCCAGTTATGACTGCCGAGGGAAGCAGGCAGGAGGGGACAGTTTGAGGCTCTTCTTCCCTCAGGAGCTGGAAGTGGAGGAGGAAGGGGACCAGCAAGAAGCCACCTTTGCTTTTGCAAGTCCACGGGGAAACGCTGAAGACGACGGCTGGCCTGGGGAAGAAGCA
>CAUYQG010227466.1:0-52776 GCA_963574415.1 Tarsius wallacei
ATTAACAGTAGTCAATATCTGTCTGGGGACGGGGAGACACCTCTTATCAACAAGGGTGCCTGAACGAAGCATATTTGTATACCTAACCCTTAACTGTACCCCACAATATCATAATAAAAAATATTGATTATTAAAAAAAAAGAAAAACAATTCTATAATTTATATGAAGTCACAAAAGACCTTGAATAGTCAAAGCAATCTTGAGAAAAAATATCAGGAGCCATCAAATTTCTTGATTTAAAAATATATTATAAAGGTACAGCAATTAAATAGTATGGTACTGACATAAAGACATACATATAGAACAATAGATCAGAATTGGGAGCCTAGAATTAAACCAATGTATATATAGTTAACTTATCTTCTGCAGGGTGCCAAGAACACACAATGGCAAACGTTATTTTCTTTTTAATAAAATGTGCTGTGGAAAATTGACATCCATGGCCAAAAACAATGAAAATACATCTTACACCATACACAAAAATAAACATAAAATGTATTGCAAACTTAACCATAGGAAATGAAACAATAAAACCCTGAAAGCAAACATGAGAGAAAATCTTCTTGACATTGATCTTGGCAATGATTTATTGTATATGACATCAAAAATGCAGACAGCAAAAGCACAAATAAAGGACTAGGGTTACATCAAACTAAAAAGCATCTACAAAGCAACAAGAAACAATTAACAAAATAAAATGACAACCTGTGTTACTGGAGAACATATTTGCAACTCATATGCCTGATAAAGGTTTATTATTATATATATATATATATATATATATATATATATATATATTAATCTGACAACAGATGGACTGGAGGGAGGTAGAGCAAGATGGTCGAATAAAACCTTCTAGCAACCATCTTCCCGCAGTAACACCAACTATCCATACATTAGCAACTATCCATACAAGAGAACACCTTCATAGGAACCAAAAATATCAGGTGAACAAGTACAGTACCTTTTTTTTTCAGAGAATAACAAAGAATGAGGCGTTGTAGAAGGTAGGAAGACCATTACCTACACCACCCCTTCCCCAATCCCAGCCAGGGTAGCAGAGGGAGAATCTATATGCCCTGGGGGAGGGGGAGCAAAATGAGTGTGGAATTTTGCATTGGCACTCAGTGCTGTTCTGTCACAGCAGAACACCACAAAGGGCAGAATCCTGCTTGGTGCCCACAGGGAGAGTATGGAGATCAGCCTTAGGCCATAGGAAACCTCTGTTCCAGCAAGAGGAACCCAAGTTCTTGCTGGCTTCACCACTGCCTAATGAAAGTGGCCTTAAGCACTGAATACATTTGAATGGCAGGCTAAAAGGACTACAGTCCTTGAGTGAGAGCTGATGCTGCCCTGGTCTCAGAGGCAGAGGACTTGCTGTATGACCCAGTGTTACACAATCTACAGCCACAACAGAAGTGTCTGCATCACCCCTCCCCTTACTCTAGGTAGTGCAGCTTTTTTTTTTTTTTTGAAAGTAGTATTTATTGAGGGGATAGAAAAGTTCCCACGGTGGGAGGGGATCTGAGGGGGTTGCCTGGTAGTGCAGCTTTAAAAGACACTCTTTGGTTGGGAGAAGGGTAGGGAAGAGCATAAAAGACTTTATTTTACAACTTGGATATCAGTTCAGCTCCAGTAAAATAAAGCACCAGGCAGATTTCTGAAGGCCCAATTCCAGGTCTTTTCTCTTGAATGATGTTACTAGACCTATCTTGAGCCAGAAAGGAATCTGCTGTTCTGTTGAGGCAAACAGAATGACCTGCTGACTAAAGTGGTCTGGGACCTTGAATAAACATTAGCAGTAGCCAGGCAGTAGTGTCCACTGTCTTCGTTGAGCCTCCATATCAAATTGTTCTTAAAGGTCACTGGCTTTAAGTGTGGCCTAGTGTGGTGGAGTTATTGAGGCCAGGGGCTTGCCTATGTCGTCATTCCCTCAGCTCCAAGCATCCCAGCATAAAGGAGACTTCTTGTTATTAGGGGAAAGAGAGGGAAGAGAGAAAGTGACTTTCCCTGGTAACTAGGGAAATTATCCCTTATCTTCCTCAAGCCAACCAAGGAAATGTATCTTAGAGTCTGCAAGAGTTGCAGCATTCCTGGGCAGAGGATGCCAACCCCTCAGAGCTGAAATGGTTGCATTGACCACAGGTTTAGGTCACAACACTCCATTTGAATCCCTTTGAATTATTGGAAAGCCCTCTCAAGAAGTACAGGCAAAAATAAACTCAGACTATGAAGACTGAAATAAATACCTAACTCTTCAGTGTCCAGATATCAACAAATGTTCACAAGTATCAATAACAACCAAGAAAACATGACTTCACTACATGGATTAATAAGGTACCTGTCATGGAGTGATGGAGTGCAATTCAAAATAGCTGTTTCGAAAAGGCTCAAAAAACTTCAAGTTAACACAGAGAAGGAGTTCAGCATTCTATCATAGAAATTTAACAAAAGAATTAAAGTATTTTTTAAAAATCAGGCATAAATTCTGGAGCTGAAAACTTTAAATTACAAACTTAAATTTATATAAGAATCTTTCTAACAGTAGAATTGTTGGAGCAGATGAAAGAGTTAGTGAGCTCAAAGACAGTCTATCTGAACATACATAGAGGACAAAAATAAAAAAAGTAAAGCACATTTACAAGATCTAGAAAGTAGTCTCAAAAGAGCAAATATTTGAGTTATTGGCCTTATAGATGATACAGACAGAGTAATTGGAAAGTTTATTTGATCAAATGATACAGAGAACTTACCAAACCTAAAGAAAGATGTCAATATCCAGGTACAAAAAAGTCAAAGAACACCAAGAAATTTAACTCAAATAAGACTACATCAAGCATATAGTAATCAAATTCCCAAAGGTCAATGATTTAAAAAATTATTCTAAAAGCAGCAAGAGAAAAGAAGCAAATAACATATAAAAGAATTCCAATATTCATTGCATCAGACTTTTCAGCAGAAATGTTATAAGCCAGGAAGTAGTGGGATGAAATATTCAAAGTGCTGAAGGAAATAACTTTCAACTTAGAATATTATAGCCAGAAAATTATCTTTTAGTCGTGAAAGAGACATAAAGACTTTGACAGAAGAGAAAAGCTGAGAGATTTTTGTCAGCACCAGAGTTATACAAGAAATGTTGAAGGGAGTTCTTCAATATGAAAGAAATAAGTATTAACAAGCTATAATAAATCATCTGAAGGCATAAATCTCACTAGTTAAAATCAGTACATAGACAAATATAGAATACTCTAAACTGTAATTACAGTGTGCAAACCACCCATATTGTAAGTAGGAAGACTAAAAGTAACCTATCAAAAAAAACCAACTACAGTTGTTTTTAAAAAGAACCCAGAAAAATAACTATGCATTTATAGTCATATGACTTTTGACAAAGGCACCTAAAACTTACATTGGAGAAAGACTAGTCTCTTTAAATATAGTACTAGAAGCCGGGCTCGGTGGCTCAGCCTGTAATCCCTTGCCTTTGGGAGGCTGGTGAGTGGATTGCCTGAGCCCGCGGGTTCGAGACCCGCCTGGGCAAGCGAGACCTCATCTCTACAATAAATCAAAAAATTAGCCGGGCGTGGTAGCGCGGGCCTGTTGTTCCAGCTACTTGGAAGGTTGAGGTGGAAGGATCGCTGGAGCCCAGCGGGTTGAGGCTGCGGTGGCTGGGAGCGGACGCTGCACTCCAGTCTGGGTGACAGAGTGAGACTCCAACTCAAAAAAAAAAAAAAAAGGAAAATGTAGTAAATTAAGTGATATGAGTTTTTAGTATTCCTTAATTTATTGTTAACATAATTGATGACATTGTAAATTAATAAAATTTAGTTTTTAATAATGACTGTACTTACCAATCAGATTATGAAATTTGAAAAATATGATAATTGGCTCCTTGGAGGAATGATTTGGCTCTAGCACGTGGGTGGGTAAACTTCTTTCTTCGTGAAAGCTCTGACACTTCACTAAAATATTATCCAGAATTTATCATAGTATGGAACTAGACATAAAGTAATTTTTTGTACCTCATGACATAAATTTTATTTACTAAAGTATTAAGAGAATTTTACCAAGAGAGTTTAGATCTCACTTTTTCATGACTCCAGTCAATAATTAGAACGTCATTAAACACCGCATGCCAATTAAGATGTTTAGCACTTTACATGTGCATATAAAGTAAGCATATTATATTTTACCACCACTGCTACAACCAGTATTTCTGACCAATAAAAAATGGAAAATAGGATTTATAAAGTGACGAGACAGCCCACAGACTGGGAAAAAATATTTGCCAACTGTTTGTATGACAAAGGCTTAACTTCTAGGATCTACGAGGAACTCAAACATGCCAAAAGGAAAAAAACAAACAGTTCAATACAAAATGGGCAAAAATATGAATAGACACTTTTCTTTTTTTTTTTTTTTTTTGATTTGGAGTCTCACTCTGTCGCCCAGAATGGAGTGCAATGGCCGCTCCCGGCCACTGCAGCCTCGAGCTGCTGGGCTCCGGTGATCCTTCCGCCTCAGCCTTCCAATAACTGGAACTACAGGCGCGCGCTACCATGCCTGGCTAGTTTTTGATTTATTTTAGAGATGAGGTCTCACCAAGTTGCCCAGGCAGGTCTCAAACCCGTGGGCTCAGGCAATCCACTCACCTCAGCCTCCCAAAGCACAGGATTACAGGCTGAGCCACTGAGCCCAGGGAATAGACACTTTTCAAAAGAAGACATATGAGCAGCCAACAGATACATGAAAAAATAATCAGCTCCACTAGTCATCAAAAAAAATGTAAATTAAACCACACTGAGATACCACCTAACTCCAATCAGGATGGCCAACAACAATAAATCAAAAAACAACAGATGGTGGAGAGGATGTGTGGAAAAGGGAACAATTCTACACTGTTGGTGGAGTGTAAACTAATACAACCTCTGTGGAAAACAGTTTGGCGACTCCTAAAAGATCTAAAAATTGACTTTCCATAGGATCTTGCTTCCCCCTTACTGAGAATAAATACCAAGAGGAACTCAAATCACTCTATGAAAAAGATACCTGGACATGCATGTTTATTGCAGCATTATTCACAATAGCAGAAACATGGAACCAGCCACGTTGCCCATCAAAAGAGGACTGGATTAAAAAAATGTGGTACATATACATGATGGAATATTATACAGCCATAAAGAAGGACGAAATTATGAACTTTGCTGCAACTTGGATAGATTTAGAGTCTAAAATACTGAGTGATCTATCACAGAAACAAGCTACTAAGTACCACATGTTCTCATTCACAAGCAGACCTTGAACAATTATCATAATACTATAAGAAAGGGATTGGCAGTAGTGGGAAACTGCCAGGGCAGTGGGGGTACACCTCATCAACAAGGGTACCTTCATAATGAACATTTTTATACCTAACCCTGAATTATATCCCACATCTTTAATATAAAAAATTTAAAAAATGAAAAAATACAAAAATAAAAAATTTTAAAGAAGAATTACTATTTACTTGATGATTGCCATTCTCAGCACAGTTAAAACATGCAGCGCTCTTTATTTTTTTAATACAGCTAACACAATGCAAATAATGCTATCTTAGTCATAGAGCACATATATCAAAATAACAGTCCTCTACTATCTGTCCCTTTAGGAAGAACTATCTATTCAAAGCAAAGATATTCCTACCAACTACTGCCATTTTTTCCTTGTAAGGAAACACTAAATCTAGTGTTCCTCTTGTGTTCTTCTAATGCTCTTGCCTTAATCAGGATAAATGCATCCCACTTTAACTAAATCTAGGTTCTGGTTCTAAAAACCTAAAACTATGAAAAGAAAGATTATTTGGCATACTACAGGCAATGCCATTATTTTCAGAGCAATTTGGCTTTTTAAAATTAAAACTGATGTAAGTTTGAACAGAAAAGTTAATCAATAAACAAAAATTTAATTTACAAAACTCATTATCCTTGACAAATATTCCTAATATTTGCAATAATTAGGAATAAGGATGAATAGACATAGACATATATACAAATATATAAGTAGACATAGTGTGTCTAAAATTTTAAAAATACAGTTATATCTTCTGCTTTTTAATATTTTAAAAAATGTGTGTGCTAATTTTTGTATTCATCTTTGATTATATACTTAGATGGATTTCAATATGTGAACTTTCTAAGTCACAGAGTATTCTAAAGTTGAATTTATTATATTGTGAAATTTTATGTATGTACAGAGGATGCTGAAAAAGGCATACACATTTTAAGAAAGGCAAAAAATTATTAAAATTGTAATAGCCATTATATACCTATAACAAAAGATGAATGCAAGTCACATTTGATCTCTGCAATTACAAAAGGTGTTCAAAGTGGTTACTGTCAGCGTCCAGACACTTCTGATTATGCCAAACATTTGTTAATATCTCTTAAAATGTGTATACTTGGCACCCTCGGTATATACAAAGACTTGTATGCACACACACACACGTGTATGAGGGATACCCCATAAAAAGGATTTTGTTTTGGAGGGTGGGTCCCTTGTACTACAGGCTTTCCCTGTTAGGTAAGTGTTCTAGGAACTCATTTACATCAGTGTACCAAATAGTGTTGTTAGAGGTTGTGTTTGGCTTCAGTGATTTTTTTCTGGAAATTATTTCAATGTGTTTACCCATTTCATGATGGATGATTTATGAGCACATCTGCCCACACCACACTGTTCAGCAGTTTTTGACCCTTATGCCTCATCCTCCCTATTCATCTGATCTCACCTAGAGTGTTTCCCCAATGAAAACAGTCCTCAAAGGGACATGTGCTGTGTAGCTGAAAGAGGTGAAACAAAAAACAGCAGAAGCACTGAAAGACATCAAAGTTGATGTGTTCAAAAACTGTTTTAAGCTGTGGGAAAAGCATCTCAATAGGTGTATTTCATCAAGCAGAGAGTACTTTAAAGGTAACAAGTTTAAAAATGTAAAAATACACAAATTTAAATAAGTAATTTACAGTGATTTTTGGGTCCCCTGTGTGTGTGTGTGTATGTACACACATTTTAAGAGATATTATCTATGTATTACTTTTTGAAGTTGAACTGAATTACAGTATGCAATTCTGTGTAGTATGACATTAACTCAACCATGCTCTGTCATTTTCTTTAACTGTCCTGCCTGTCACATGGTGATGTCAGCATTCATTTGGTTAATGCAATCTTTTCTGTAAATGTGATATTTAAAAGGTGTGTACATTTTTTGGCATCCCGTGTGTGGGTGTGTGTGTGTGTGTGTGTGTGTGTGTGTGTATAACCTTTTATACATCCAACTGATGACAATTTCTAACTACTGTCCATGGATCCTTGTACCCATGTTTACACAGGAAGACTATGACATTATTACAGATCTGTTTACCATTAATAAAGCAAAACTTTTCATGTGATATACCAAAAGATCATGGCCTGTGAGAGAAAGAGAAGTTTTTGAATGATGCGTTTAACATAATTATTTATTTGTACAAAATGTTTTGCAATAATTATCTTGAGCAATGTTATTATAAAGACTATCAGTAATGCATGCAAAGTGACTTATACAAAGTTGATTCTAGGCATAAGATAGTTGTTTATAAAGTCCAGGAATACATTTCAGAAAATACTACCATGAACTTAATTGGTTATCAGTCAGCGAAGTATAGCTCCTTTGGAGTGTGAAATCTACTCTTAAATGATTTCCCATGGCCAGCACCTGAATTTCCCCCTTCAGGATAACATTTTTTTAAAAGTCAATAGCAATCTTTTCATAATTATAACATCCAAACATCCAAGATAATCCATAATGCATCTGCCTTATTATTTCTTTTTTTTTGAGTTGGCGTCTCACTCCGTCGCCCAGAATGGAGTGCGGTGGCCGCTTCCGGCCACCGCAGCCTCGACCTGCTGGCTCCGGCAATCCTTCCACCTCAGCCTTCCGAGTAGCCGGAACTACAGGCGTGCGCTACCATGCCCGGCTAATTTTTCTGATTTATTGTAGAGATGAGGTTTCGCCTGCCCAGGCGGGTCTCGAACCCGGGGGCTCAGGCAATCCATTCACCTCAGCCTCCCAAGGCGCGGGATTGCAGGCTGAGCCACTGAGCCCGGCGCATCTGCCTTATTTTGAGCGGTTAGTGGAGTAATATTGCCAATGGTCATTGGAAAAATCAGAAACAATCTTCAAAAAAAAGATGACAAAAATAAAAGTAATTGATTTTCTATAATTTATAGCGTATGTAAATTATGTTCACATAAAATATACATATATTTACATCTATTTTTGAAACAATGCATGCATATTTATGGTAATAGGTAGCTCTAATGCTTAAGATTCAGGATTTAAAAAAGATTCATTTTTGAATAATTATTTCATGTAGAGTTATCTATAATAGCTAAATATTTGCAAACTTTTGCAATAGAATTCTTTTTATTATATAGAACATATATAAGCTTTGTAATAAGAATTTTATTGCAAATGTGCACAATAATATGTATATATATGCTATATCTATGTTAGTGTAGATATATTTTTTTATTTTAAAGATGTGGGGTACAATTCAGAATTAGTTACATAAATAGTCATTGTACAGGTGAAATTTGGGCCTCCCTTTTGTCTCCACTTCGCCTGGTTTAAGAAAAGTTACTCTTATTGATGTCATGTAGCTCCTCACATCAATTTCTCGCTACTACCAATCACTTCCTTTTATTATTATGATAATATCATAATAATATATCAGAATGAGAACATGTGGTACTCAGTTCTTTGTTTCTATGATAGACCACTGAGTATTATAGACTGTAAATCCATCCAAGTTGCTGCGATGTCCATCATTTTGTCCTTCTTTGTGGCTGTGTAATATTCCACAATGTATATATACCACATTTTTTTACTCCAGTTCATTTCCAATGAGCAGCATGGTTGGTTCCATGTTTCTGCTATTGTGAATAATGTTTCCATAAACATGTGTTTGCAGGTATCTTTTTGGAAAAATGATTTGAGTTCCTCTGGATATATTCCCAAAAGGGGGATTGCTGGGTCATATGGAAAGTCAATTTTGATATATTTTGTGAATTGCCACACTGTTTTCCACAGAGATTTTACTAGTTTACACTCCCACCAACAGTGTAGACGTGTTCCTTTTTCCCCACATTGTCTCCGGCATTTGTTTTTTCATTGTTTGTTTTTTGAGTTATTGATGTTGGCCACCAAGAATGGAGTTGGGTAGTATCTCAGTGTTTTTTTTAATTTGCATTTCTTTGATGATTAGTAAGACTGAGCATTTTTTATCTATTGTCTGCTCATATGTCTTCTTTTGAAAAGTGTCTATTGATATATTTTGACCACTTTTTAATAAGGCTGTTTGTTTTTGCTTTCTTTTTCTTCTCATCATGTTTGAGTTCCTTGTAAAGCCTGGATGTGGGCCGGGCTTGGTGGCTCAAGCTTGTAATCCCAGCACTTTGAGAGGCCAAGGTGAGTGAATTGCCTGAGTCCACGGGTTCAAGACCTGCCTGGGCAACTTGGCGAGACCTCATCTCTACAATAAATCAAAAAATTATCCAGGCGTGGTAGCGCACGCCTGTAGTTCCAGCTACTTGGAAGGCTGAGGCGGAAGGATCCTTGGAACCCAGCAAGTCGAGGATGCAGTGGCCGGGAGTGGCCACTGCACTCCGGTCTGGGTGACAGAGTGAGACTCCAACTCAACAACAACAACAAAAAAAGCCTGAATGTTAGACCATTGCAAGATATACTGTTGGCAAATATTTTTTTCCAGTCTGGCACTGTGGTGGTGGGAAAGGCAGTCTCTCTGGCAGCTTCTTCCCGAGAAAAGCTTTGTTGATTTTAGAAAATTGTGCTCTGCTTCTGTGCTCCAGGAAGCTCTAGGGTCCAAGCAGAATGGCTGCCGCACCAGCTGCTTCACCAGGAGATCCTTGACCACTTGCTCCCAATCCCCCACTCAGTCAGCCATTCACATGCCCTGTTACACAAGACACACATGCAAATTTGTTCTTACATTCACTCATGCATGGACTTGCAGTCCGATTTGCTATGTTGCCATCTTCTCAGAAACCCCTCTCCTCCCCTGTTTGTTTTTATATAATTAATTTCTTTAAGTTTTCTGGTTTCTAACAGATCTTTTACTCTGAGGATGAGAAACATCCTCCCGCCCCCACCAGGCCTTATCTAGTTCCCCAAAGGTTTTTTTGGGGGGGGGTTAGGGAGGAGTTTTAATACTGATCATTGGAACTGCAGCATATACAAGCAGAACATGCATATCACTGCCCTCAACAATTCCATTTCTATACTCACGTAATGGTACCTGCTTGGCCTATGAAGATTTTATTTTCCTGTCTTTAACCTACATTGTCATCAGAGTAATCTTTCTGTTGCCAAATTTGATCAAACTAATCTGTTTCTTAAGAATTTTCACGGACTCCTTATTAGTTTCATACATATTTTTGCATGCCATTTCGAATCTTTCATCTACAATTAAACTTTGTTTCCTCAGGAAAGAAAAGAGAACTAACATTTATTGAGGACCTAGTGTAATTATACAGAAATTGCACTTAAAGTTTTCATTGCAAAATTTTTTGATCCCCATAACTCATCTATATTTTGTTAAACACACACACACACACACACACACACACACAGATACCCCCACATACATACATTCATTTAAAACATAAAGAAATATATTAGTCATGTTTCCAAGGACATAGTAAGTGGCAAAGCTGAAACTAAAACACATACCAACCTCTTCAAATATTGTGCTCTTTCTACTGTGGTGAAAGAGTGATTGGGGTAGGGGGTCCTCAAAGCACCAAGCATATGTGAGTGCAAGGAGAACTGAATGACTCTAAGGACTGAATTAAAATAACTGTGTTGTATAGCTATTGTGTTGACTTACACAAGTTAGTAAAATAAGACAATGAACTTGATAGCATATTAGAGAAACACTGTTTAAATGTGCCTTACAAACACTGTAAAACTATGTAGTTATGAAAGCAGTAATGTAAGGAGAAGGAAAAAAACAGAAGGTAATAGAAAACAGGGAAACACATCATGTCATAAGCTTTAAAAATAACCACTGAGAAAGAATACAGAAGATGACAATTTCGGTCAACACAAGTGGCCCTCTAAAGACCGCCTGAGTCTATAAAAGGACTGAAGACTAAAGAGCTGATGATATAAAATGTTGTTCAGGATATGAGGTCTCATTAATGTGATATGCCTTTTAATTTGAGTATAAGTAACTAAGAATGAACCTTCTGAGAACAGAAAACTATATCATGTTAGTACACATATTCTCATGGTTATCTATCACTTAAAACACTTATTTTTAATTTAAAATTTTTTGTTTTCTTAGATAGTTTTTTAATGTCAGAGAATTGTTATTTACAATAAGATTTTTCTTTTTTAAAAATGGCTTTCTTAAGTCATATAACAAGTCATTGCTGTAATTAGAATTACAGATGTAAAACAGAAAAAATAATGGTAATCATTCTTTCTTTTAATGAACATGTAATGAGCACTACTAATTTATGCTGGGCTAACTCTGAAACCCTTAAGATGAATTATGAGGCAGCATTCACAAGGGATTAACAATGCAGCAGGGAAGGCAATATGCACAAATGCATGAACATAAAAATTGCATTTCATGAATGATATTGAGAATTGCGGAGGCTAGGGGAAGAAAAGATCAATTTGATTTTGGAATATCAGGAGAGACTTCAAGAAGTCAGCAGATGGAGCAGTTTTTGCAGACAACAGAGGCACATGACCAGTATCCAAGCTCTTCTATTACTTCATGCGTAATAATGAAAGCTTAATAGATCACTTGACTTTTCTCACTTATAATGGAAGATTTAAAACTTTTGTCTTATAGATGGATAACAAACCTAAATATTAGAAATAATTTATAATAAATCACTTGAGAAAATTTTTATTACTTTAGAATAACAACATTTTAAAAATAATCTGCAGAATATTTTAGAAGCTGTTAATCTTTTTGTGTGTATGTCTTACTTTCCAGTAAGAGAAGGAAATAAAAACCCAACAGACAAGAAAATATGTAAAAATATTTTCAGTAATGCGTCTGCAAAAAGACTTATGTCAAGAGAATATAAAAATCTCTTAGAATTGAGTAAAAAAAGACACTAAAAATGAAAAATGGTGATCTCTTACTAGTCACATTACAAGATAGGATGCACATGTACCAAAAGTGGTTCAACTTTATCAATTATCAGAGAAATTTAAAATAAACCCAATATAATTTCACCAGAAGAGTTAAAATGAAAAATGAACATTCTTAAATTGAGAAAAATGTGGAGAAACTAGAACTCTGATGCCATTTAGCGTAAGTGTTCATTGGTAAAGCCAGTGTGAAATCTATTTGACAGTTTCTAATAAAAGTAAGCATAAGCTTTTCCTCTAATATAACAATTTATTCCCAGGAGATATACCGCATTAATTTTCTATTGCTGCTGTAACAAATTATTACAAACGTAATGGCTTAGAATAAAATCAATTTATTATGTTGAAATGTTATGGGTCAAAAGTCTGAATGGCTCTCACTGGGCTAAAACCAAGGTGTTTTGTGTTTCCTTCTGGAGACTCTAGGTTAGAATTTGTTTCTTATGGCTCTACAAGTTTCCTGTATTTCTTGATTCATGACCTTCTTTCTCCATCTTTAAAATCAGTGATGCTGGATTTCTTTCACCATTTCTATCTCTCTAAACACACACACGTGCACATGCATGCACACACACGGAAAAGGTTTACCGCTTTTAAAGACTCATGGGATTATATTGGGCACAGCTGGATAACCCAGATCAATTTTACAGTCATGACACTCTTAAATGAAGACTTTGTCAAGTAAGTAACATGTTCAGACATTTTGTTAATTAAGAAGTGGGCATTTTTGGGGAACAATTATTCTGCTACCACGGCACCCAACAGAAATGTGTAGCAGTGCTTATCCGTGTTCATGATATTTACTCCTCAAAAAACTATGAATGCTCATCACCTTTGAAATGGGTAAATAGATTGTGGTATATTGATACAATGGAATGCTATAAAGTAAATGAAGCTAGGTTCAACCTAAGACATACTGTATGGTTCTACTGACATAAAGTTCAAACACAGACAAAATGAAATAATGTTAGAAATTATGATGTTGCTATGCTTGAGAAAGATGTGTTTTTTGATTAAAAGAAGACATGGCTAGTAGGGCTTTCTGGGATAATAACACCCTTCTGTTTCTTAACATGGTTACTGGGGCTACATTTACTTAGATTGTAAAAATTATGTGTGGTATGCCTAAATATTACATTGAAAATTCTGCTTTACTAACTTCACAAAATAGTCGATATAATAATCAAATGATATAATAATACTGGGAATTCTCTACTGGCATTTTCTAAACATTTTACTGATTCTTTTTCTGTTCTTACGTAGCCCATAAGCAATATTAGTACCATTTAACTTATGAAGGGACTGAAAACTGGAAGTGTAAAGTAGCACACATATAAACTTAGTGCCTCTATTAAGACCAATGTTCATATGTCAAAACTCTTGGGTTTCTTTTCATAAGATCAGGACAAGCCGAATCTGATAGATTTGTAGACTCCTTCAGAAGGAGCCTAGAATGTAAATATTCAGGTGCAAGCACTACAGGATCTAGATGAGTCATATGGAAGTAAAAATACTAAGAAAACCCAAGTCATAAAGCAAATGTAATTCAGTGAATAAGAATTTTAAAGATGGACACATTGAATTTGGTTAAGATTTTAAAAGATATTGAGCCTAGGGAAAGAAATCATTGAGTTTATCTCCCTCTTTTAAGACCCTCATATCTATTTTCAACATTTGATTGGTCAAATCTCCTAAAACTGAAAACCCACACATCATGCAGACTGTAGGTTCTTAATACAGTTCTCACCAGGTCAGAGACTATAATAAGCCTTGCAAGTCTCCTATATTCCAGTAGTGGACTTCCTGACAGATAGTAATCTTTGGGATTTTGAAATAAGAAATCAGAATTATGTAGAATGTTTAATTCTCAAAATCACATTACTCTTAAAATATTTCCAAAGCCCTTCACATTTTATACTAATTATCTATTGCTGTGTAACAAACAGCCCCAACGTTTAACAGCATACATTAACACATTTTTTTCTTTTACTCTCACATAGCTTCTGAGTTAGGAATATGGGAGTGGTTCTGTTTCAGGGTTTTTCTTAAGATTAGAAGAGATAAGGTATTTGTTGGGACTGTTGTTATCTGAAAATGTAACTGGATATGAAAGATCTGCTCCCAAGCTCTTTCACATAGCTGTTGACAAGAAGCTTCACTTCCTGGCCACGTGTATATGGGTTGTGCATATATGGCTTTCCTTTAGAGGTAGTGGTGAGGAAAGAAGGAAAGAGACAGAGAGAGAAACAGAGATGAAGAAGAAGAAAGAGAAAAGAGGTACAATACCTTTTATAACTAAACTTAAAAAGTGGCATACCATTGCTTCTGCCATATTGTCTTAGCCACAGAACCACTCTGGTAGATTCTTAAAGTGGCAAGCATTACACAAGGATATGTATATTGGATGGTGGGAATCATTGGAGGTCACCTTGGAGGCTCTTTAGTCATTATTATGGATATGTGAACAGTTGTATTTATAAGGAACTGTAGCCTATGTCAAATTTCCCAACACTAGAAAGCCTCAGCAAGAATTATTGCATAGTATTTGAAAAATATACATTTATTTCTCTTAGCTAGGTAAATGGCATTACACAGAATCACGTGGTGAAGAAGCCATTATAGCGATATATTTTGCTTCCAAAAATTTGACTTTTTAATATAATCATTAATAGTATTTATATAAGGTAGATTATGCAAACAAAGTTATTAAGAGCAAACCAGACCACCGTGGCTTATTTGTAGTAAATTGGCTTCTTTGCTATGTACTTCTATCCTGCTCCCAGGACTGTTGACTTTGCCCTTACACTCCTAATGTCAACATATTCTGTTATTACTTATTTTTCAGACATTAGAGGATTCCTTCAAACCTACAATGTTTCAGTGTCACTAGTTCTGCTTTACTTCTCATTGAAGAATTATAATGATTTTTTCCCTTTTTCCAGTTTCCTCACTTAATCCTTCTAAGGAGTCAGAAAAATGCATAAAGTTTCTGAAAAATGCTGAAAAGGAGTGTCTTTACAGAAACACTACTGTCCAGTGTGTTTTTGAGTTAACCCCAAATATAGGATTTCCAGTGCGTTTGTAGTTAACCCCAAATATAGGATTTCCAGAAAATACACAGGACATCCAGTTAAAATTGAATTTCAGTTTAAAAAAATACAATTTTTATAGTATAAGCACATACCATGCAATATGTTGTACATAGTTATGCTTTAAAATTGTTATTTGTATGAAAATCAAACTAACTGGACATTCTGTATTTGCTTAATCTGGCAAACCAATCAAATCAGCATCTTGAGACAATAATATATAAATTTGCAGTTGGTTTCTTTTCAAATTGCAGAATCTACCACCTTCTGGTGTTGCACTATCTTTAGTACTTGGATTCGTCTTTACTCAAATGTTTGTCCAATTATTTTATCCTTTGAAACAGTATTTTTTCTCAATCTCATGTTAACTGTGGCCCTCTGAGTTCCAGTTATTTCCATTTCCTTTTAACAAGAATTGGATCCTCCTGTGTCCACAGCCATTCACTGAAAAATATAGTAAATAGGAGAGATCACTCAGCAGTACAACAAAACTCTAACTTAGAAAAATTGCCTGCCATTTCAATTTTTTAATTACTGGGGACTGTCCACTAGATGGAATTACGCCTGACTTTATTGCACAATCTGATCATTTGTTCTCTTTGATTTAGAATGATACATCTGAACTCCTTTCTAGTTTAGTTTTCTCCCAGTTCTTAAGGAGCATTCAGAAAGTTTGGAAATACCCGTCGTAGCCAGCAGGAATAAGCTTGTCTCAGTAGTCTTGTTCTTCCAATTTTGCTCAGCCATGTCTATGTTTGCTTTTACCACATCAAAAACAATAAAGAGATGTCTGTATGAGACACAATGGTGGGGGGGGACTCATGAGAAAGACAAAGTAAGAGTATAGAGATTGAATTTTTTTAGCTAGTAATTCTAGATACATTTTCAATCAAAGGTCAAACTTTGATTATACTGAAACCAAAAGATGACCCTTCATACTTTGAGATAAGAGAAGAAAGCCAACACACTTCTTACCATAGTTGTCATAATGCATACAGTCAATGGGAGAAAACAGCTTCCCATCTCACAGACAGGACCAGAATTCAAACTGAAAATGTGACCTCAAAGAGTTCTTCAAAAGAAAAGTACTTAAGCAAGAAGGCTTTGCAGAAGTGCAGGTTCAAATTTGGAAAAGAGAGACAGGGACTTTCAAAGGTTAGAAAAGGAAAGCCGAAAACCATTTAGATAATCTCATATTTCAGTGGGTAAAATACCTCAGCAAGGCATTAGCATGTAGATAGTAGAGTATATGTTTGGAAAGAGAAGGTTCATTTAAGGAAACTGTGTAATTGGTCTATATACAAAACTCATATTTGTTTCTAGCTTCTTTCAGGCCCAGGACACAAGCATCTGTCTGGAGAAACATTTTGAAAGTAGACTATATAAAAAGTGTAGATGCTATAGTCAGAATGCCTTAGGTCTAAACCCATCTCTAATTTAATGTGTGTGTGGTCTTAAGAAATTTATTTAACCCTTCTTTCTAAATTGCCTCACCTGATTGATATGAAGGTTAAACAGATGGCATAGAAAAGTTTGTGGCGTGTAAGAGCTATATAAGTATTAGCTCTGATATTATTATTGTTGTTATTACTATTTTTTTTTTTTAGTAAGGAGGGGCCTCTTATGATGTGTCTCTCTTCAACAGGAATATAATACAAGTCAAAATGGAACTAATTCTTCCTGAGTTCGCAGTATGTGTGAAGCATCTAAGGGTTTGCTTCCAACGTATTTAATCTTCATAACCATCTAGCAAGTTGGATAATGTTGTTCCCATTTTAAAATTAAAATGAGGAATTAAAATTTAGAAAGAGAAAGTACCCATATGACTATTCCACAGCTAGAAAGTGATATGATGATAATTTAAATACTGCTGTCATATTCAAAGGCTTCTGCTTTATTTCTCACTGCTGGATAAATTCCCAGAAATTTCAAATCTGGGAGAGACAGACCTCAAAAGGTAGATGATGGTCTTCTTGTGAGGAACCCGGTCTCACATCCATTCATTCTGTCTTTGATTGTTGTCATGGTATTTCCTGGTGCTGGTTCTAAAGAAACAGACTGGTTGAAACTACTATTCAAAAAATACTGGCAGTAGTGGGGGTAGGGAATGTTGAGAAAGAGTTCATTAAGCCATAATTGCTTCCTTTTAGCTCTGTGGAATATAAAGTCATAAAAATGAACTGGACCATACCACAAAATCTCATAGCTGCCTTTGTAACTGACAGATTTATTTAACAAAAACGTTTGCAACTTCCTGTTTTTCATATGGACTCAAGCTTTGCTCTGAACACACATCACATGGATATTCAAGATACTAGTTCATCAAAAGATTATATAGAACAATAACATTTGTACTAGAGAGAATTTTAAGATTGGAATATAATCCCTAGAAATGTTTTATTTTGGTTTTGCATTGATGGAATCAAATTAAATGCCTTAGGCAGAAAGAGAGCTGAGACATTACATAAACTTTCTATCCTTTTATGGAGAAATCCCAGTGTTTTGTTTTAAATGAGTAATTACATATCTTAATTCAGAATTACTTACATCTTTGTTCTTTATTTGATAACGTATAAATGAGACACACTTCAGACAGAAGACATACTTTGAGATTCTAATATGCATTTGTGAGCTTCTACTCGCTGCTGCTGCTGCTTACAGCTACTAACCCTCCACATTATGAAGCTTCTACTGCATGCTCACTCACTCAGGTGAGTTATCGTCTTTAGACTTTGTAAGAGCCCTACAAATAAAATGTTGGTTAAAGGATGCAAAATTTTGAGTAGACAGGAGGAATAAACAATGTATTGTATTCTTAGGAATGCTAAGAGAGTAGATTTTATGGTCTCATCACAAAAAACATGTGACATAATGCATATGTTGATTAGCCTAATTTAGCCATTTCACAATGTATATATATTTAGAACAGCATGTACAGGATACATCTATAGAATTTTGTCAATTAAAGTTAAATAAATTAATTAAAAATGTGAAAAAATAAATGGAAACTTAGATTGTTAGAAGATACTTCTAGTAGAACAGTTCGTCTTTTAGGCTCTCTGAAAGTTGCATTTTGGCTCTACTAAAGTACTTAAAAAATATTTTGGATAATTTGACTCACTCAAAGCCTCAAATCCTTTATCTATTAAATGGATATAATAGTGCTTACCTCATTGGAAGGGTTCATTCATTTGAGGGAAGTATTAAAGAGAAAGCACTAGGAACAAAGAACAAATATTACCTATTAGTATTGCTTAATGCGATCTGCCTTAGGCCACACAGCTTTCTCTGATGTAATTAAGCAGAAATTATTATCCTGCAAAAGTTGGATAAACAAAGCCTGATAACAGTATGCTAAGTCTAAAAATATTAAAGTCAGTTGTGTTAAAACATAAGAAAAATACCTTATCAGAGCAGAAATCTTATTGTATCTTGAATGAGAATGATGAATCAAAAGGATCCCAGAGAGCTGCAGGAGTTAGAGAGAAGGCTGTGTAAAAGCACGTGCTCACTAGAGGGCAGATGGGATCCTGTGTTTGTGTTTAGTATATGCTGAGTTTTTATTTATTTATTTATTTATTTATTTATTTATTTATTTATTTTGTGAGTCAGGGTCTTACTTTGTCATCCAGACTGAAATGTAGTGACTCACTGCAGCCTCGATCTCGGGTTCAAGAAAATCTCCCATTTCAGCCTCCTGAGAAGCTGAAGCTACAGGCGTGTGCCACCTTGCCCAACTAACTTTATATGTTTTTAAATTTTGTTTATATATATATATATTTATTCATTCATTCATTTTTGTAGAAATAAGGTTTTGCTATGTTGCTTAGACTGGTCTCAAACTCCTGGGCACAAGCAATCTTTCTGCCGCAGTCTCCTAAAGTGTTGGAATTACAGGCATAAGCCACCGTACCTGTCTACATGGTCTCTTTCACCAAGATAATTGTGCTTACATTTTTCCACACTTGATCAAAGTAGGAAACTTGACATAAGAGTGCTTAAACTTTTTGAAATAAAGGAGTCTATGGGGGAGAAATTATTTTTTGCAAGAGTTGCTTCTTTGGATGGAATTTCTCTTAGCAATAACTACAAACATGAACATAAATATTTTGTGCTATGGCTGTGTTTGCAGTTCATGCTCAGTGTATATGTGTATATCTACCTATGTGTATGTACATGTGTGCATGCATGTGCTCTCTATACATTTGTCAACTACTAGTTCCTTACACACATGCGTTAGAATCCCACTGAGTGGCTTTTTCATTACTACAAGTTTATTACACATATTTTAACTTAAAATATAGTTTACATTAATATGTTTTTCTTAAACATTTTGATCTTCATATTAATCATGACAATTTGGTTTATTCACAAAGGCATTGGAATTTTAAGTGACTTATCTAAGGTCATACCTCTATATGTTCATTTACATAGAGTGGAAATTAAACCCATGTCTTTTCAGTTAATCCTGCAACAAGTCTGCCTCACTCATACCTTACTATTTCCACTCATTAGAAAATATTAAAAGTCTTTTCCTCTCACTGTCTCTTTCTCTCTCTATAAAGTATGTAATTAGATTTTCCTACAGAATGATAGAAATTCTTATACTCTTGTCACATGCGTATATAGATAGATGTATGTAAATGATTATATAAAACCACATTCAATTTATCATACTTTGATTTCAATCAAAGCAGATACAACCATCTAATTTAGATGAAGATAGATTCAACAGCAATTTATCAATCACTTATGATATACCATGTATTTTGATAAGATATGTGCTTATCAATAAAAATCTTACTATCTTGTAAGCAATATAATTGTGACTATAGAGTTATATTTAATGTGGTATAGAAACATAGAGTAGAAAGTGATTCTTTGGTCACTTTTGTCATGATGGTTTTAGGGGACTAGATTTATTTGAAATATTTTATCACAAAAGAATAATACTCATCGTCTTTTAATAAAAGCTCCATGTCTAAGACAAATTAGATCATGTGTCATACACTATTTCATGTTGCCCCTAAGACAACGTAGTTATATATAACTTCAACATGCGTACTAAGTGGTTGTGAATAAGTATTTATTATCTAACATTTTAATTACTCAAACACAATGTTAACATATATTAACATTGAGCTAAAAGATCCAATTTAAAGTTTATAATTTATTTTTTTTATTTTACAGATAAGAAAACTATAAATTATATGAAATTAACTCACCAAGGTCACAAATCCAAAGGCACATTAAAGTGTCAACATAAGAAAATGTCATCCTGTTCGTCAATAAAGAACTAATGATTTTATTTCAAAACTATAATAATGAATTCAACAAAGTTTAACTGAATACTAATAGTTTCAATTATCTAATTAAATAAACATCTAATGTAATTCAGTACATGTACTTTCATGCTAAGTCTATATGTATGTATCTATCTACGTGTATATACACGTGTTTGTGTATGTGCACTGTATACATTTGCTGACTACTAGTTCCTTACAAACATGCATTAGATTCCTTCTAACTGACATTTTATAACAAGTTCATTATACATATTTGTAATTTAAAACAAAATTTACATTTATGAATACATTTTTCTTAACCACTTTTACATTTGGATCTTCAAAATAATCACTATGATTTGGACAAATTCTCCAGTTAATAGGCAGTGTGTGCAGATGGATAAGTGCCATAACACAAAAGAATGATAAGAGATCCCATGGAAGGTTTACAAGGTAATTAATCATCTGAATGTAGGAGCACTTCTAAACACTATTTAACAACATGACATTTATCAGCGCTAAATAATTTCCTGCAATCAATTTTTAAAACATCTTTACTATGGTACTTTAAATTTGCATACCACAAAATAACAGAATGATTCTGTTGTGGCCCTCTTTGATTTTATTGCTAATACCCATCAATCAGTGAATACAAGTTTATTCCCATTTCTTTACCACTGAGTATTGAAAAACAACCAAAAGCAATATAACTACAGTATCAACTTGACAATTAAAATCTTGAAGAAATTAGATATTTTTTCAAAAGACAAATGAGAAAGTAGCCCCAAATAGTTTTGGATCTAAAAAAGAGAAAACAATAGGAGAACTTAAATTGTTTCAAAATATGGAGGTGGAGCTGAGTTCACAAAAAAAAATGGTAAGGGTTGCATAAGTTAAAATAAATGCCAGGCAATTGTGAAGAGAGTGGTTTCATTTCCAGTACAACTCCTTACACATAGATATTCATACACTGGGTGGTTCTCTTCTTCTCTTTTTGAACATAGTTGATCTCTATTAACTAAATGCACAAAGTGCACAGAGTCTCTATCATTGAAAATACTTAGATAGAAATTAGAGAATTGACATAAATTGTATCAGGAAATTTCTTGACAATGACATACCTTCTAATTGGTTGCTGAGAAAGAATGATCTTGCCATGTTCGTTATCTTAAGGAGAGTCTTACAGATGCTCTCATAGCCATCTTCCAATCGAATTGAGATATCCATTTCAAAGATCAAGAACTCTTAGTAGTGGGCACATTTTTTATTCAGGTTCAGATAAGGGCTCTGGTCACACAGAAACCTAGAAATACACACACGCACACACATGCACACACACACCATCCTCATTACATGCAGTGGTAGGTGAGGACAGGGTGCCCACAGTAAAAACCATCTTTTAGAAAGGGAAGAATGGAGAAATCATTGCAATCATAGCCTTTGCTCATTCATACCACTAATGAAATCCAACTTGTCAAGCACTGAGAAAAATTGCAGTTAAGAAATTATTTTAAACAGAAACTGGTTCCACTCTCTGAAATAACTTTCTTATCATTGCTTTACATGGCCCCTGGTTCTGAATTTGGGGAAGTTATTTGCTTTTTATTCTCTATGAAGATATGGAATGAGTTTTGCAAAAAAAGTGTGTAACATTCAAAGACTACTTCATGTCAATAAATGTTTCCCGATGACTGTTTTCTAGCCATGGGTAATTGCACATAAATTCTCTCAAAAACTTTTGATACTTTCATTCCATTCATTGTCATTGGTATCATGTTAACATATAGTCAATCAACACAACCAAAATTCTTTCTTAAACCTAGGTCTCATATTTGCATATTTATTTACTGTTTCTTCAATTCCATTCCTGGCTTTTCTCTTCTCCTGTTTACTCTTTCATTCTTAATCTGTTTTTTACCAAAGCACTTAATCCTCTTGTTCTATTTAGAATTGCTACTAGGTCTCTAGTCCTTATAGAATTTAAATCTACAAGCAATGAAATTTTCCAACTTTACAAGGCCTCACATTCTCTGGACTCTATTTCCTTCCATTTAAGCTCTCAAAACAGATGTTTCTTGACAGAACTTCCCCCTTTCATTTAATGTCTTGTTTAAAATGTCAAGTAATAGCTAATATACAATAATATTTTGGCTTTTTGGTGCCTCTTCTTCTTGAGCTATAGGCTCATGGGCATTTAGTCTGTTTTTCAAGTTGTTATAAGCAAGAGCTTTACCAGGTATTTTACCCCTGAATTAAACAAATCTCCATTTTTGCAGGTTCCAATTCACACTTCCTCATCACCAGCCAATGCCACATAGTGTATATTTTCTGCTGTGGCAACACCTCACTTCAAAGTACTAATTCCTGTATTGTCTAGCATAGGATACTTTACAATAGTAAATAGACCCAAAATGTATAGTGGCTCAAACAACAGTCTGAGGTAGATGTGTCAGGTCTGCAGGCAGAATGATGATGTGGACATTTTACTATTTTTTTTCTTCTTCTGGTTCCCCAAACCTCTATAGTCTTGTCATCATTGTACTCTGCAGACAGAGAAAATAGTGTAGAGAAAATAATCTCAAAAACCTTGACCCGAGAGGATACATATCACTTCTATACTGATTTCTTTGACTAGAACTCAGACACAGACCACACTGTACTGCAACAGAAACTGAAATTGTCCAGCTCTGTGTTGGGAATGTCTGTTAACAGATGATTGAATAAAGGAAATGTGGTATAGACATAAAATGGAATATTATTCAACCATAAAAAGGGAATCTTGGTGTTATATATTCTATTGACTTGGATGATTTATAATGACATATATCCACCATTACAGTGTCAAACATTCCATTTATTTTAACTATTTAAAAACTCATCTGTGTTTCACTTACTTATCCCTCTCTTGTCTCTAACTAGAGGAAACTGCTAACCTTTTTATCATGCCCATAGTTTTGCCTTTCTAAAATGTAATATAGTTGAAATCACTCAGTTTGTAACCTTTCAGATTGCCTTTTTTTGCTTAGTAATATGCATTTAACTCTCCTCTGTCTTTTCATGGCTTGGTAGCTCATTTTTTTAGATCCCTTGTCTGAATATACCAAGAATAAGCCTTAATGTAAATTAGAACTTTGCACATTAATGATATGTCAAGGTAGATTCATCAATTGTAACAAATGTACCACTCTGGTTGGAGATGCTGATAATGGGGAAGGTATGCATATGTGGGGGTAGGTGGTATATTTGGGAAAAAAATTATGTACCTTTCTGTCAATTTTTCTGTGAAACTAAAACTGCTTATAAGAATAAAGTCTTATAAAAGGAGGAGGAGGAGGAAGACAAGGAGGAAGAAGAGAAGGAGACAAAATATTTCCATTTGCAACAATAGGAATGAACCTGGAGGACATTATGCCAAGTAAAATAAGCCAGTCACAGAGGAAAAACAGATGCATTATTTCAATTATATGAAGTTTCTAAAATAGTAAAACTCATAGAAGCAGATAAATAGTGGTTTTCAGGGACAAAGGGGAGGAGGCAATGGAGAATGAGTGTCATGTTTCAGTTATTTAAGATGAATAAGTTTTAGAAATGTGTGCAACATATTATGTGTAGGTGATAATATGGTATTGTGCACTTTAAAGTATGTTATGGAGATAGATCTCATGTTAAGCATTATTTTCAAAACCAAAGCACACACACACACAGAAGAACACAAGCAAATTTTTGGAGGTTGATGGATACATTTAATACCTTGATTGTGGAGATGGATTATAGGTAGATGCATATATCCAAAATCACCAAAATGCATACATTAAGTATGTACATTTTTTGTATCCATAATATCTCACTAAATCTTTAGTTTAAAAATTATAAACATTTGTCTGTACTATAGTTTCCTTTTTAAATGTTTTTATTTTGTTAAGGTATTTGTTAAGGTAGCTTGGTCATTAAAAATAAAATTATTTTATGAATTTTTTTTTCTCTCAGTAGGTAAATGGTGAAGGTGGATAATTGATACAGAATGATGATGTGGACATTTTACTATTTTTTTTTCTTTTTTACTAGTTAAATAAATTCTAGACTCCATCAAGGAAGGACTTGTAATTTTATATTTTGAATATTTATAGTGCCCTGTACATTAATTAACACAACAACATTACACTGTTAAATAAATCAGTTTTATCTGTTCATTGGTAATTGTCTAGAGCAGGGCTCAGCAATTTTGTTTCCATATGGCAAGATAGCCTATATTTTAGGTTTTTCTGTACAGATAATTTGTATTTCAAATACACTAGTTTGATACAAAAGCAGCCACAGAAAATAAACCAATGGAATAAATGTGGCTGTGTTCTAAAAAACCTTATATACAAAAACAGCAGATAGGAGTTTGATTACTGGAAGTAGTTCTCACTTTGCCCTTGCTAGTTGCTTGATAAAAGACAACTTTCTTAGACTCTTTGAGTCTGAATCCCAGTGTAAATAGGAATGCTATCAACTATAGGTAGTTTTAAATATTATATGCAATAATATATGTCCCTAGAGCAGAGGAGATGCTTATTCAGTACACACACTATCATGATGTCTATTCCTTGTCAAATATTCATAGGTATGAAAGTTAATTTTAAATGTCCTTTTTGCTTTTAATAGAGTAAAGAACATTGGATAACTGAAACTGTATTATTATTTTTTTCTTTTTATTTCCCACCATGACTTTGATAACCGATGTTCAATAAATATTTAACTAAGGATTTGAAGACTGGTGTATCTGTGTTGTCACGTTTTGATCACAAGAGGCTTCATAACATTGTAGGAGAACAAAGATTCTAACCTTTTTTTATATTTCTCCTGTTACTATATCAAAGAACGTGGATCTCAGCATGATAGAAATAAAAAGGGCACTTTATTCTAAGAAAGATATAGTGATGTTTATAGACATTGTTTTATATTGCATCGATAGATTATATATTCTAAGGACAGGATAGAAAGGAATTTTATAGCTCTGGCTTTAAAACAGATAATTCTACTCAGTTTTATTGAAATGTAAATGATAAAGATGATTAAAAAAAGTATTGCTATGGTAACTGTACATCTCAAAGGTAATAATAACTTTTAAATTGAAGTGGTATTATTGTCAGGTGAGCTTAGCAGAAGAAACCTACAATACTGTTAAAGGACACAAGTGAGGAATGGTGGACTCCTGCGAAATGTTTTAAGAAATTTGCTTCCTATTGAGATGTTTGATTATCCCTCCAGGGTTACACTTGTGGATAGTTAAGAGCAACTTTTTAGAGAACCTAGGGGAAAAAACATACATATATTTCCTCTCAGAAACTGAAATTTTTCTAATGACTATGTGTCTGTACCATGCAAATGCAGTTTTTAATTCAAACATACACGTATTACACTTTTTAATTTTAATTTTTTTCAGTCTAAAAATGTGTGATATAATTCAGGATTAGGTATGCAAGTGGTGTATATGTAGTCATTGTGCAGGTAATGTTTTGGTCCCCACTTTGCCTGGTTTGAGATCAGGTACCCTTATTCATGTTATGTGCCCCTCCTTTCTCTCCTCAGGCAGTTTTTGGCTACTGTCAATCCCTTTCTTATAGCATTTTGGTAAATGCCCAGGGTCCACTTATGGGTGAGAACATGACATACTCAGTTCTTTGTTTCTGTGATAGATCACTGAGTATGAATTTTTAAAAAGATTATTACTGCTGACTTCTTACTGCTAGCCATAATAACTAAGATAGTTTTTGCATCATCTAGGGAATTTAACACACACACAAATAAATGTATATCAGTTATAAGTATTAGATGGATCACTTCTTGCATTAATGATTTTCATTGTACAGAGACACATGCCAATAAGAAGGTGATATCATTTATTGTTCATTTTATTCCATCACATTGTATAAACCAGTTGACTATTTGACAAAAGTTAAAACAATATTAAGAAAGTATTAAATACAATGTTCTTAACATTGTTAAAATGTTAACATTTCAGTCATTAGAGCCATTTCATCTTTGTAAAAATTTATGAATATATGGCAGCCTTAATAGTACTAAATTCTCACACAAACATATTTTTCTTGATTCTACTTATATAATAAATGCTTTGGAAGTAATTAAGTACATCCCAGTAAATAAATTCTTGGAGGGAAAAAGATATATGAAAGTCATCTCAGAAGATGTTAACATTAAATATTACCACCAGTTACTTAGCCCTCTCATGTCTGAGAATTTCTAAGTATCCCTCAGTCTACAGCATTCACAAAGCACTCTATGGTTTACAAGATTCAAACAGATTATCTAATTTGAAACTTTCAACACTCTTGTGAGCTAACTGTTGCGATTATTTTATTATTACTCCTATTTTAAAGAATATAAAATTGAAGTTTAGAGAAGTGAAATGACTTGCCTGAGGCCATATAGTTAATAATTGGTGGAATCAGTCTTAGAATCACACTGTTCCCAACCCCTGTCTTGTTTTCTGTCAGCTATAGTATAATGACCATCTAGAAGAATTATGAGACTCAAAATAATCTCCTAGAATTTTGTCAATTTCCTAATAACATCATCTGAAGGAGAAACATGGTATACTGGGATGAGCAATACATAAAAATCTGGAAGGTTAAAATTATGGCACAAGTACAAACTTTAATGATGCTTCTAACCAGATGGCAGTCACTTAATCTCAGTTTTCATATCTCTAAAATTAAGATGATAGTAACTTTCCTAACCACATTTCAAAATTGCTGTGACTATCAAAGATCTTTCTAAACTACAAATCATCACATAATCATGAAATCACACAATATATGCAAAGAAAATACTATATCCCACCTTTATGATGAGATATGCAATTAGCGATTACTCAGAAGCTGAAAGACACAAGTTTTAGTCTTGGCCCTGCTACTACTTGACTGCATGTTCTTGAAAACTCTTCGTAGCCTCTGTCTGTTTCCTTATCTGTAATATTAGATTGATCTATATAATCTCTGAAGCCTGTTTTGAATACCCAACTTTCTGGATTGAAGGTCTGTGCTTCTAAATAAATCCAACTGTCCTCTTTGGCTTAGACTTCCTAATTATCAGCAGAATAAATTGCAGAGACAGTTGGCTGGGGTTAGGGGTACAGTCTCTGGCTACAAAATAGAATAAAGCTAAGGAGACTACACTGCCTTCAAACAGATGATGGGGTTCTCGTTAGCAATGTGGTGAAACCAGTGATATCCAGGAACAATTTCAGCTGGCATTTTTCTCGCATTAAAATGACTGTTCAATTAGTTTCCCTGTGCTAGCTCAGTTTGAACTCATCCTCTGAAAACTCAAGGATGCTCTCTCTGTTTAATAATCAGAGTTTGGGAAATAATTGTGAAGTGCATGCTTCACAGCACATCTACTATGTGGATAATAGCACACAGTTGTAATGGCAAAATTTAAAAATGAATGGTACTCCCCCATCCTTCTGGAAAGAGGATGCACTTTGATACCAGAGAGTTTTGTGTTCAGGGTCCCATCTGTTGCTTGTTGGCTGTATCTTTTATCTGCCATTGTGTTCACTGACTAACACTATACCTGGAGACATTTTTTAAAAAGTAGATGCTCATTATTTGCTAATAAAATAAACAACCTTGGGCTTTTTATGTATTTTCTCTGAGCCTAAGCTCCTTCAGATAAAATAGGAATAACAATTTAAATATCCACTTTAAAAAGTGGTTGTAAGGATTAAATGAGATAAGAACAGAAAGTCCTTTGCATGATAGCGTTGCTCAAGAAATGTCCAAGCAATCCTACGATTCCTTACATTCTAACATGGGGGAATTATTGAGTACATTTATCAGTACTTATTTAAAATTAAAATAATCTATATAATATATAAACCATATCAGCATTAAGATTCAGTGATGAACACAATGAAAAACAACAAAAAACATAAATAACTGAAAGTCATTGAGGTAGCCACTTCATTCAGAGATACATAAGTGAGTTGAACATGGGAGATGCCCCTCATCCCCTTCTTCACTGCCTGTCCCACAGATGCACCACATCAGAACTGATAAGCATGGACATATTTACAGGGATTGCTTATGGTAGAAGAGTACCCTGAATCAGAATTACAGGTAACTTTGAAGAAGTATCTAGAGTACTCAAACAGCAGAGCTTTTTGTTTGTTGTTTTGGTTTGATTTTTAATAAAAATAGCATTATTTATGAATAAAAACTTAAAGCTCAGAACCAAATTCCAATCCTACTTCTCAAATTTATGTGTCCTGAGAGCTAGAAAAAGCAATTTAATCTTTCTAAGCATTAAATGACATAATCTAATATATATATACACACACATATACATATCCATACATATATATGTATATATAATGAATTTGTAGATTCGTTTTGAGAAGCAAATGAAACCATAAACCCTGCATTATTGCAGAGACAGACTATTCTTTATATTTCCTTAGTGTCTACCACATTACCTGATATAGTGTAAGTACTTAATGTGTATTTGCTGAATATATCAGGAGCCACTAAATAATTAATTGGGATAATATCACTTCAGAGGGAATATACAGTTACTTAATGTGATATTTCCCATAACAGTAGCTAGAATATAGTAGATACTCAATAAATGTTTCCTTCCTTTAATTTAGTGGAAGGATTATTAGAAAGGTATTTAAATTTTAACTACAACCCAATATAATTAGCATCAACAGGACTTTTGGAAGTCACATTCATCAAAGCAAATAGCAGTAATTTGGAAACCATAACATATAAAAATTCAACAGTCAGAAAAAAATTCTTTTGGCCTATTACTTATTGCTTAGAACACTTTTCTGACATGGTTAGCAGGGCTTCAGAAATACATGAACAGTGCCGTTGCACAGGGCCCGGTGCCCTGCATGATCTACTTCTTGCATGATCTACCTCTTGCCTATACCTTCAGCCTTTTCATACTTTGTGCTCTGTGTTACTCCCTTTGTTTTTTCACATTGCCCTTCTTTTATTCCTTCAAAGATGGATGTACTTTTGCTGGCTTTGTTTCACTTTTACCTCACTCACTCATCTTCCCAACCACCTAATAAACTCCAGCGTTTCTTCAAAAAGCAATTTATTGATTACTTCCTTGGAAGAGGCTACTCTGATCATTCTATACACAGTATGTAGCACAATGTAGCATATCTTG
This sequence comes from Tarsius wallacei, assembly GCA_963574415.1. Lineage (NCBI taxonomy): Eukaryota > Metazoa > Chordata > Mammalia > Primates > Tarsiidae > Tarsius > Tarsius wallacei. The sequence goes on from CAUYQG010227466.1 coordinate 29,767, forward strand.
ATGACAACGCATTTTAAATTTTTGTGTGCATATGTGATTATTTGACTAATGTTGCCTCCTCCTCACTAGACTATAACTAGGACGTTTTTTCTCCAGGGTTTTCACAGTAAATGACATATAGTAAGTGCTTAATAAATGCTGATTGAATGAATGAGAGAACAGGCTTTTAGCCTATGTGTTTTTTCAATGAACCTATAGGGCAAGTAGTATACACAGCTCCTAAAATCTAGTATGTATGATGACTAAAAGACATAGGTGAAGGCTGTGTGACTTTTGGAGAATGATTTAATCTTTTCAGTCTTAAGAGGTTCTTAATATCCTGCAAATGTGTTGAATAACAGTATGAAGAAGCTACTTGCCATTTAATAGGAGAATCAAATCAAGAATTATCAATTTCTTTTTGTTTTGTTTTTCCACATCTTGTGTGTGCATGTATGCAGAGTATTTGTGTTTGTTGGAGTGATATATAAAACCAGGAGCTAATTTTTGACTTTGTAAATAAATAGTTCATTTTATTACTATTATTTTTAAACTTGGGAAATTTGCTCATGATAAGTTTTAGAGTGCAGACCTGTTCACCAGGTGTAATAAGAATAAAAGAAGGATAGCCATACCAAAAGCACACATGTAGGTGAATAAATGTGTATTTAATATCTTATTCTACTGTTTTTGTTTATGTGTTTGCCTTTTTAGGAGAAAAGTCTTTCTTAGAAATCACTTATTTCTGCACTGACTTGATACTTCCATTTTGCAACTTGACACAAAAAACAGCCCTCTTCCATCAGTCCTATTTGTAATTCCGTTGGTCCCAAGGGTTTCACCACAGCCCAGTTTCTTAATTTGATTATGTCCCAGAAGAGCTAGGCTGTGACCTTATCTCCATTTCTAGTCTCTTGAACTTTATGATCAAGGTCAATTGTCCAGTTTATTTGCCTGTCTTCTACGTAAGATTGCAAACATTTTGAAGGTAGAGGTTTCTATTAGCAAATATATTTTCTATGTCATAATCCATAGCTTCTCAAACATTTACTGAATAAATGACTGAATTAGACCTCGTAAACACCTAGGATATGGCCGGACTCGGTGGCTCAGCCTGTAATCCCGCGCCTTGGGAGGCTGAGGTGAGTGGATTGACTGAGCCCGCCAGTTCGAGACCCGCCTGGGCAGGCGAAACCTCATCTCTACAATAAAATCAAAAAAATAGCCGGGCGTGGTAGCGCGCGCCTGTAATTCCGGCTACTCAGAAGGCTAAGGCGGAAGAATCACCGAAGCCCAGCAGGTCGAGGCTACAATGGCCGGGAGCGGCCACTGCACTCCAGGCTGGGCGATTCAGTGGGACTCCAACTCAAAAAAAAAAAAAAAAAAAACCTAGGATATGATTATGTAGAACCTATACCTCAGGTCACTCCGAAGATATGATTCAGGCTTCCATATGTCTACTTTTCTACTTGATCTATTTATACATGAGCTCTGGATATTAAGGATATTTACAAAACAGAGTATCTCAAGAACTTAGCAGTATTGGGACCATTTCCTACTTCCTGCAATACTATTCATAAAGGAAATTTGAAGTTTTGGAATCATGCAACTCAAGTTGAAGTCTTAGAAATGCCATTTATTATTTATGTATGTTTGGTCTGTGAATTATCTTAGGTCTTTAATTTTGCATCAATAAAATGGAGTTAGTAGCAATAATAACTTTACATGGTTGTAAGAATCAAGTGAAATATTTGCATGGTTGTTAGAATCAAGTGAAATATTTTAAATGAAATTACTTTATGAAGTAAAAGATGATTTGTTATTCTAATTATTTATTTTCAGTAAGTGATTTATAAGCAGCGTTATTTCTAAAGACTAGATTGCAAATGTAACTTCTTGAAACATGATTTAAAAATTCTATTCTAAAAGGCAATTACTTATTAATGATCCCATAGATGAAATTTCTGTAAGAGATCAAGGAGACTTCCAAATGTGTGATTTTAGAATGATAAGTTTAAAGTATGACTACACATAATCTATATGATGATGTTGATAATAATCAATTCTATAGATTTCTTATGTTAAAGTTTAAAGTATAACATTGCCATATCTGATACTCAAAACATGACTTTGAGGTACAGTTCAATTTTATAGTTGAGCAAAACTAATAAAAGAACACTGGAAGTCTTAGTTTTTTTCTTTTTATCTTATATTTATGTGCAACAAAACCAGCCAAGTGTTTGTGATGGCATTACTCATTTAATACCATCCAGAGACAAGATATCTCTCTCAAGCTTTGTAGAAAAATACATTCAAATTTGTATAATGTTTTCATTAAAATATCTTTTTTTTTTGAGTTGGGGTCTCACTCTGTCACCCAGACTGGAGCGCAGTGGCACACTCCTGGCCACCACAGCCTCGACCTGCTGGGCTCTGGCGACCCTTCCACCTCAACCTTCCAAGTAGCTGGAACTACAGATGCGCACTACCATGCCCGGCTAATTTTTGATTTATTGTAAAGGTGAGACCTCGCCAAGGTGCCCAGGTGGGTCTTGAACCCGCGGGCTCAGGCAATCCACTCACCTCAGCTTCCCAAAGCACTGGAATTACAGACTGAGCCACCAAGCCCGGCAAGATATCTTTTAATGATCGTCTCTGTTACTTGGGTTCTAGGAATATTGTTATTATTATTATTTTTTTGTCAGTGGAGTTAAAATCCATGAAGCTGTTATTGCTATTTTTTCTTGGGTCAAAAAATAATATCAATTGTTTTAATAAATCCACTGGACATTTAAAAAAATCATTCTTTTCACATAAGCAGAATACTTTTCACAAGAAAGCATTCTTCTGACAAAAGCCTCCCTTGATTCTGATATCAATGCTTTTTTTTTTTTTTTTTTTCCTTTCTGGGAGGAAAAAGCAAGTTCATCAGAGAATGTGATTTTTTTCAGAGTTTTTGAGAGAAGAGCCTTCTGACCATGAAAATACTGAAAATCTCTATGAAATCAGTGCATAATTAAAATAATGGCAAGTTATTGATGTTTATAGAATATTAGAATAGTAGATTTAGCAATGGAATATTCTAAATATTCCTCAGTACATTACATATCATGTATAAGAAACAAATCAACTCTGTGGAATCATAAGATATAACTTAAGTCTCTATAAAAGATCTAGACACAAAATTACTAGTTCTAGCCCTTTTATGTTAAAGAATTGTGATTGTTTAATTCTTCTTTACCCAATCTCATTTATTAAAATGATATTTGTCCATATACTTAATCATGAGTTTTTCTTAATCAGAAAGTATATTTAAAAATTTTTTGACACAATAATATATATGCTTATAAGGTGATAGCTATTGGCAAAATAGTAATTTAAATTAAGATAAATATGTTCTCGACAAGCTTTCAGATATGTTTTCAATAAAGCCCAAAACCTATACTCTATATTTTGATAACTTTGGATACAAAGAGGAAAGGAATAAACATTTGAGTGGATTCCATGTGCCTGTTAGTTTAAGCATTCACACTTATGTACTATCATTTTTTTCCTCAATAGCCATATGAAGGAAAAAGAGTGAAGATATAGTGAAAATTGTTATCTGATATGATTAGTAATTATTTTAATAATTATAATGGATATTAATAGTTCAAATGTATACAATACAAAACTGACTTGTAGAGTTTAGTGCCCTGTGCCAGGTCCCACAGGTTGAAAGTGAAAGATATAGAATGAGAACTTAGGCCTTTTGGTGTAAAATCTCAGGCTTCTACCTTTATATCATAGCCACCAGGCAGGAAAGTGTTGCTCTAGGATGAGTGGATGCTTAAATCACGTTTTGAAACTCCTTTCACCCACCCAGCTGTTTTCTTTGACACTCTACCGTAGACTTAAGTTGTAATCAACAGAGTTCTGTGTTGAGATGTGAGGTATAGGGAAAAGACTTGGAAGGAAATTAATACGACTGGGGCAAAAACACAGAAAATTTCCAGACACTTTAGATGGGTGAGCTCTCAGCAGATGAAAAATGCAAAGTAGCTGTTATATTATCTTTCCATTATGAAATTATGGTTCTAATGGATGAAGAAACCATATGTTCCAGAAAAATTGGCAAATAAAACAATACCTCTGAGACATCTACCATGCATCCACAATATGAAAAGGGAAACGTTTGTAAAAGTAATGCTAGCTGCATGAGCAGAAAACTTAAAACATCAGTGCCTTAAACCAATTTGTTTATTTTTCACACATGTTGTATTCTGACTCATTGTGCATATTCAGGTGGCAGTCAGGGACCCAAGTGTCTTTGCAGTCCCATTCTCTTATAGATACTAGGAGCCCTTTCTATTCAGCCAGCAGATAAGGAAAGAGACCACAGCAAAAACAAAGTGCTTCTTAACCACTTTGGCCAGAAGTGATGGGCCTCTACTCAAGTCATAGCTCATTGGCTAGAATTAAACCTAAGGCCTAGATTCAGGAAGCGTAGCACCTGGTTGGACAGTCATTTCTCCACAGTAACTACACCATGAAAGGGGAGCAAGAATTGTTGGATGCTGTCATGCTCCCTTTACAATAGTGTCTGTTTATTTTACTATCTTCTAGAGCATATTTATGTGTATGGAACAACTAGAAAAAATAAGAAAGTACGTAGTCCACTATCAAAGCTAAGGCTTAGATGGAATGCAAGTGAGGAAGAAAAGCAAGTCAAATAATACAATCATTTGGTATGAAAAATGACTATTATTGGATTTCAGGGTGTTATTCGAAGAGAGTGAGGAAACTTGAACTTTACCTCGGATGAAGGAAAAATATGTAAATTAGTGAGCAGTGTAGGATTCAGCAGGAAATTGACATTTATGAAGCACTTATGATGGTCAAGTAACCTGTCAAGCACCGCACCTGATATTTCACTTAACCATCAAAACCATCATGCAAGAATGATATTATCAAATCTTTTAAATATACAAAACAACTAAAACTAAGAGGTATTTAGATACTTGCTCTACATGCATATAGGCAAAACTATATCTCAAATCATACTTTGTATAATTCTAAGTCTTATATGTCATGAACAATCAGAGAAAAATTAAAATCTTTTAAAAAGCTCTGTTCCAGATATAATTACACATAATCATCTTTATGTTTCAATTTACTAGAAATCATAAACATTTGAACTGTGATGGGAAAGAATAATAGAGCGGAACTCAGGAGAAAATCTACTAATTGTACACCATGAGTAAATTCTATTTGATAAGGTCTTGAAATGCTGATGGCTGTGAAGAGAGGCATCAGAGAAAGAACTTAGGAAGACAAAGTCTTAGCAGACATGTAGTGCCTACTATACACTCTAAACTCTGATAAGCACAAACTATACTACATTTCTTTGAACCTTAATATAATCTTTGTTAATGGTATTAATGTTTTTTCTTTTATATATATGGAGAAACAGAGACTTATGGAGTTTATACAACCCTCAATGTCCCACGTCCAGGGAAGTCTGAGCCTGCATTTGAATTTTCACTTGTCTAGCTTAAAAATTCAGATGCTGTAGTGTAAAGAAAAACCAAAGAAACACAAAAGGAGTGCCTGACCATGGAAGCTTCAGATGAACAGAAGGATCAGAAGAATGGAAAAAGAGAGAGAGGGGACATATTATGTTTTATTTTGTTTTGTTTATTTCTATGGTTTCAGTTATTCTTTAGCTTGGTGGAAGAACCCAGAGGACAAAGTTGGTATTTACTACTACTACTAATAATAATAATACAAAAATTATGAGGAAAATGTTCAAACTTCAAAAATAATTTTATGGGCTAACATTTTAAACAAATACCTAAACATTATATTTTGTAGATATCGAAATAAAGCAAAATACTTTAGTTTAAAAGAAAAAAAAAGAAACAACTAATGAACAAATTAGAGAAAATAAGATGGGAAAGCAATGTAGAGTTCTGCATTAGTATCAATAGTATAAAAACATTTATATATTTGGTTGACTTCAAATATTTAAGTAGACTTAGGTAACTATACATGTTATAGTGCATTAAGAAAAACCATAGTACTCAAATGATGGAAAGTGTCATCCTTTTGAAGCAGAAATCTTGTCTCTCTCGATCACCAATATATTCAGCAGGACATGAAATGTGTTGCAAAACATAATTTAAGTTCTCCAGAAATATTTGTTAAATGAGTGAGAAAAATGAATGAATGATATTTAAAACTGATCATGTCATTCAAAGAGCTCATAAAATTTTCTCTTCATTTTTATGAGATTAATCTGAGAGGCAGAAATTTATATACATTAAAAAGATTTATTGAGCTCCTAAATTATGTCAAATATTTTGCTGGATATTTGAGATAAATGATGCCAAAATAGGATATTTTCCTCACGGAGGCAATAATCATATAGGCATTCAGATGAAAAAGTATCTCTAATTTCAGTTATATAAGAAAGAGTTAAAGAAAGCTTTTTAGTCTATAGAGGGCTATATTTTAGGATGTGTGGTACAGAAAATACATATCTTGAGACACTTGAAGTGATCTCATTGGGGAAAAACATCCTATCACACTTGGTCACTAAAAATCATAACTTGGTATAATGCATAGAAATTACAGGAAGACAGCACTCTGTTTCATATTCATGAGAAAATGCCTTAACATTTATTATTTCCCAAAATGGAAGTTCCTGACTCCAAAAGTGATTATTCTCTTCTCACAAATAAACTTGGGAAAGATTGAGTAAGCATTTCTAAACATACTAAAAATCAAACAGTAAATTAAAAAGTGATAAAATTCATCTGAGTATATGAAGTATTATTAATATTAACTACATGTTCATTATCAAATTGATTTTTAAAGTGCCTTGTACATTTTTCAGAATATTTGCAAAAATTTAAATTGTTATTACCAGTAGTAATTATAGTAAAGGAATAGGAAAGATGAGAAGGAACGTTGATGGTGGAACAGAAAGATGCTTGTGCTTTAGATCTGTAAAGAGAAAGAGAAATACATTATCGTTTGCATTTGATCCTTGTCTAATTGCTCTCATATGGAACAAGAGTATTTTCACCATGTTTCATCAGCCAGATTTGAGATTTGTTCTAAATTCCACATAAACTTAGGTCTTCCTATATGCTGGAATAGATTATTCTGAATGAAAAGTACCTTTAGCATTCCCTTCCATTGCAGAGAGATTTTGAGATTCATATCTGAAATATGCAGACTATTCTTTGGATAAATTTAGCTATAAATGTAACTAAAGGCTAGCTAAAAGTGTTTCTTCATTTAACTCAGATTCCTAATGATACAATGACACATTTAGCATATAAAAATACAGGGTGTCCGGTTAAATTTGAATGCAATATTGGGAATATCCTTATTTTAAACAATTATCTTTGTTTATTTGACATTCAAATTTGACTGAATTTTTTATTCATATTTAATCTTGCAACTCTATTATAAAGAAACATTTAATAGTGATATAGGCACCAAGAGTTATTACTTGTTTACTTGAAAATATACCTTGAACAATTATCATAATACTATAAGAAAGGGACTAGCAGTAGTGGGAAACTGCTAGGGAAGTAGGGGGAGTGGGATTGGCAGTTGAGGGAAACTGCCAGGAGAGGGACTGGCACACCTCATCAACAAGGATACCTTCATAAGGAACATTTGTATGCCTAACCCTGAACTGTACCCTACATCTTTAAAATAAAATAATAATAATAATAATAATAAAAAGAAAATAAAACAATGTGAAATTTATGTGAAATAGAGATGCTTCTTTCTCAGAATTGTGCCAGGTATTGGAAATAATACTCCCTCATGGAGTATAGAGTCTAGTAGTAGGTGAAAAACATGTGAACCAAGATATATAAACAAAACCAACAATATAATATTATAGGAACTGTGAGAGAGATATGAATGGGGCAGGGTAGAGGTAGTCACAGAGGCTGAGTGTGGGTTTCAAACTGACTGGAATTGAGGACGGTTTATGGAAAGTTTTAACAGAGACAAAATTTAACTTGTATCTTAAAAGTTTAATTGGTCCTGACCAGGAGTTACAAGCTCTCCTTTAGTAATTACTGGATTTGATTTTTTTAAATCAACATTTAATTTATGTCATAAGTCTACAAAGTGTGACATTAAATAAAAACCTTAATACTGAAAACCAATGCCGGGCTTGGTGGCTCAGTCTGTAATCCCAGCGCTTTGGGAGGCTGAGGTGAATGGATTGCCTGAGCCAGCGGGTTCGAGACCCGCCCGGGCAACTTGGAGAGACCTCATCTCTACTATAAAATCAAAAATTAGCCGGCTGTGGCAGCGCACACCTGTAGTTTCAGCTACTTGGAAGGCTGAGGCGGAAGGATCGCCGGAGCCCAGCAGGTCGAGGCTGCGATGGCAGGGAGCATGCCACTGTGCTCCAATCTGTGTGACAGAATGAGACTCCAACTCAAAAAAAAAAAAAATCAGTGTTCTTTCATTTTAACTATATATTTTAACCATGTATTATTTCTATAGCAAATGTAAGGAATGAACTAAATGCTTAGCACTCTAATCAGAGTCCAGAGAGATAGTACTTTTATTACAAAATGTCAAACCCTTGCTGAGTGCATCAATAACATATTGATTAACATTTTGAACCAGCATGCTGCTATTTATTGGTCTTCTCACAAAATATTTCATTTAAATTTATTGAAATGTATTCTCCTTGTAGCATGTAACAAGCTATTAAAGACCAGTGCCAATGAATAAAATAATTACCCCAGACCATGGCTACCAGCCGATCCAGAGTCTTGATCTGTTAATAGTCTTGAGAGAAGTGTCTATGACAAGATGTCTTTATTTAAACTTCTCAGAAACCTATGCAGAAGAGCAAATACAATTCATTTGCATATTATCAGCTTTATATTGGAAATAGACTGTATGGTAAATTTAAACAAAAGATAAGGTAGTAATAGTAGTAACCGATGATGAAATTTTATGAAAAGACTTGAAGAAATGTGGACAAGGGGAAACTAACAATTAGGAAGAACCTAATATGTGTTGAGTTCTTTTCAATATCATCTTACTAAACCCAGAAACAGCATTACAGACTCAATATATTATATGTCTATTTTCATTTAATAGTGGCTATATAGGTTCTAAAATGGAAAGCAACCGGAAAAGGAATACATAGCTAAAAGCAGTAGATCTTAAATGTGATCCAGCATTCTAGCAAACTATGCAGATATTTGCATTCTAACAAACTATAGCTAAGCACATATAAGTCCAGTAATAATAATAACTGTTGTTATTACACAGTTATTTGAATTATTGGAAAGTGGCACAGTCTGCCCCAAAAAGTAACAAGGTAGAGTGATTTGTCCCTAAAATTCCCAAAGCAAAGTATCATCAACCATAGATGGAAAAGTCTCACTTTGGCCTTGAATTTGGACTAAATTGCCATTACTATCTCTTCTAATTCTATTGTTCATTCTATTGTGTATGGTATAGTCTCTGGCAACTTAAGATTACTTCCTGATATATAAAAATATCAAACACTTTTAAGAGTATTTTTTTTGTAATTTACTCTTCCTAGAATAGCTTCCTGTTTTATGAGTCATTTTTACCTCAAGGCTCTCTCACCAATTTTTGGCTCCTCTTAAAAACTTTACATCCAAGTAGATTCAATGATTTTTTAAACTTTATTTTCCCTGTTTGGAACATATTTTATTACAGTTTTTATTATAATGTATTAGAAATAATAATATGAGCCAGGCTTGGTGGCTCAGCCTGTAATCCCGCGCTTTTGGGAGGCTGAGGTGAGTGGATTGCCTGAGCCCAAGGGTTCGAGACCCGCCTAGGCAACTTGGCAAGACCTCATCTCTACAATAAATTTTAAAAAATCAGCCGGGCGTGGTAGCGCTCGCCTGTAATTCCGGCTACTCGGAAGGCTGAAGCGGAAGGATCGCCGGAGCCCAGCAGGTCGAGGCTGCGGTGGCCAGGAGCAGCCACTGCACTCCAGTCTGGGCGCCAGTAAGACTCCAACTCAAAAAAAAAAAAAAGAAATAATAATATGAAATAAAAATAAGCACCTAGTTCCTTGGGGATTAGTGGGAGGTTATTAAAAATCATTAATCAGAAACAAGATGAAAGGGTTCTTGGCCAAATTTGGGGCAATAAAGGCTTTTCAGGATTGCTTCATAAATTTCAAGAACAGGGCCAGGCACTGAGGCTCACACCTGTAATCTCGGCACTTTAAGAGGCCAAGATAGTGGAATCTCTTGAGGCTGAATGTTGGAGACCAGCCTGGGCAACATAGCAAGAACCTTCCTCTACAAAAACATATAAGAATAGCCAGGCATGGTGTTCATACCTGTAATCTTAGTTACTTGAAAGGTTGAAGCAGGAGAATCACTAGAGTCTAGGAGTTTGAGGTTACAGTTATAATTACACCACTGCACTTCAGCCTGGATGACAGAGTGAGATCCTGTCTAAATAAATTCTAAGGACATAACGCTTCTAACTCCCAGAACCAGTGTCATAATTTATTTCTCTAGAATATATTCTCTACTTATATCTAGCCATATTCCTTAAACATTTCTTGTTTATTTCTAGCTCTAGAATTTTGTTACCTCTTTCTAAAAGTTTGTTTACTTTGTTCTTTTACTACTCTAGAATAATCTATGGCAGAGCTGGTAAATAGATTTCTTATGGGATTTTAAAATGGTTGGTTACAGCTGTCTGAGCACTACAATAAAAGTAGTTTTGACTCTGTGTATGTTAAAAAACACCATGTTCCATCAAAAATGTCTAGCTGGGTAAAGAAAAGACAGGGCATCTGCATACTTTCATCATATTTGTAATCTCCATACTGAATCTTACGTTTTCCTTATCCAAAGATATCTACACAAATCATTTTCCTTGATTAAAAAAAAAACACCCAAATGTTGTTTGTCTGTTCTTAATTCTAGTATATTTAGTCTGTATTCCACAAACTAGCAACATCTCACTGATGATTTTGTATCTGTCTGTTATATCTTGGTCCCCAGTAGTTTGCTCCTTCGGGGTAAAGTATAAAACTTAGTTCACTTTTTATCCTCTGTCTCCATGATATACTGTTGATCACAGAGTAGAAAAGATAGCATTTTAGAAAGTTAAATACAAGACTGTGGGCTCGGTTGCTCAGCCTGTAATTCCTCGCCTGGGGAGGCTGAGGTGAGTGGATTGCCTGAGCCTGCGGGTTCGCGACCCGCCTGGGCAACTTGGCGAGACCTCACCTCTACAATAAATCAAAAATCAGCCAGGTGTGGTAGCGCGTGCCTGTAGTTCCAGCTACTTGGAAGACTCCAACTCAAAAAAAAAAAAAAAAAAATACAAGATTGTGTTTTTTTGTTGTTGTTTGTTTTGGACTACACTTCTCTGATTATAGTCTGCTAAGACTATTTGCAAACAAAATCCATTCTATTTGTACATTTTTTCAGTTAAGAGAAATCACTAAAGATGTATGAACAAGAATCAACTCTTTTTTTTTTTTTTTTGAGTTGGAGTCTCACTCTGTCTCCCAGACTGGAGTGCAGTGGCCGCTCCCGGCTACCGCAGCCTCGACTTGCTGGGCTCCGGCGATCCTTCCGCCTCAGCCTTCCAAGTAGCTGGAACTACAGGCGCGCGCTACCATGCCCGGCTAATTTTTTGATTTATTGTAGAGATGAGGTCTCGCTTGCCCAGGCGGGTCTCGAACCCGCGGGCTCTGGCAATCCACTCACCTCAGCCTCCCCAGGCGTGGGATTACAGGCTGAGCCACTGAGCCCGGCTATCTTTATTTTTATTATTTGCCTGTTAACGATTGTTTACATTGTTAAAGATTTGTATGGCAATTCACACAGTACCTTTACATGTGGTTATTTATAAAGCCCTCATAAGGCACACCACGGTGAAGACATGTTTCTTCCATTACCTAGATGAATCTTAATTTTCTCATTTGTTAGCATTTGCTGCTGCCTCATCAGTTTTTAAGAATGTGGAGTCAATGTGAAGTGCTACTCACACACCTCCTCCAGAACTCGAAGACCCACACAGACTTACAAAGCATTTAATAAGAAAAAAATATAATGCAGTTTCCAGGAGCAGATTGAGTCAGAGGAAAAAAGAGAGTACTAGATACACAGGCAAATTAACAGAAGAATGCTTAAGTAATAACATAACAAAAATATGTATCTTCGACTTCTTTTTTCTGCTGCACATACATAGTCAGACACATTTCCTGTAGATTACCGTTCAAATGCCTTTTAAGCCTACATATTATTTTAGACCAATCCCACAACTATAACTCAAATTAAAAAGTGGACACTTACAATAGTCATATATTTTATTCACCTGCCCATAAGTTTCAATATCTTTTCATTAAGTCTCCTACATGGTGAAATTTAAGCACTTCCACAATCTGATCTCAAGATTCTGTTCACTAGAGTCCTGAAGACAATGCACAGGGGAGGAAACTAATTATGCACATCTCCTCCTCCACATTCAGTGACATTATGTTGATAGCTTGAAATAATTTGTCACGATAGGAACATTTACACCAACAAAATCATCAAGCACTACACAGCGGATTTTCTTTCACCAGAGAGGTAATTGTTACACATCTGCATATCACTGGTTCTGTTGCCAAATTCACCATCACTAAGTTATATACATTTGATACTTTCTAAATTATTCTTAAGCATGCCTCTTTTCTCATCCTGTGATGCACTTCCTATCCATTTTGACTAGGTAAAAAATCATGACACTTAATGAAATGGCAATATTTTGGGGAGACGTTTTCCTGTTCTAGAATTTTTTTTTTTTTTTTTTTTGTGAGGAGCGTGTTTTATAACTAATAAAAGTGATGCTTATTTTCCCAGACCATGTTGCAATGTCATCTCCACCCAAGGCAGGCCTTATTTTTCACAACTGAAAAATAATTCCATTCTCTTCTGTGCTTCAATAAGATTTGATTTATATCTGCTTTATAGAACTTAACATCTCACTAAGTATTACTATTTATTTTTTCATTCCTACTATATCATACATCTTATGATGGCACAGTTTGCATCTTATTCAAGTTTCTCCCTATATTTCCTTATTTAATGCATGGATAACAAAAGAGGCTCATTAAATAAAGGTAAAATAAATGAATATATCATATTGAGCATTTCACTGGCCTCATAGTTCCACAGTTCTTCCTTTTTTCCTCCATTAAATCTGCTAACATTTATTAAAAAGCTATAGAAAAGTTCTTTGAAAGAGAAATAACAATCACCCATTGTTATTTCATGATTGAATATGAGTGTACTAAATGCCAAATGAGTCATAGGCCCAGCTTTTGAATGACACTTGAAAAAGCAATAAATTGAGAACAAAATGTTAAAATAGCTATTGAATTTCAGATATTTTCTAAAGAAAATAATGCAAACCAACATGGTTTTTACAGCAAGTGCCCTTAAAGGCAGAGAAAACAACTTGGAAAAACACATTCTATGGAAATGTTTACTTACATGTTACTTTTGGGGGAAAAGTATTTGCGCAATAAAATTGCTTTATTAGCAGCATATTGGACCTCAGTTTCTTGGTTTTAAAACAGAGCCAAGGAATTCCAATACATTTTTCTTCTTGTTTTATTTTCTCACTAGCATAAATGCAGAGTACTTTGGAATTTATTTTAAAAGTCTGTTATTCTCCAAACACTTAAACATATTTCCTCAGATTTGGGAAGCTTCCTGAGTCAGTAGCTTCAAGTAGTTTTAAAGTCACAAAATACACATCTTCGTTCATTGTTTCCTCATGCAGGAATATTTTGTCACTTTCAACATCTTGATTTCCTTAAAAAAATTCCATAAACATGTTCAATCAGCAGCCAATTGAAAAAACTGATTCACTGGGCAGGAGAGCAGGTGTCGCTGACTTCCTATTTGGAAGCAGCTGGCTGTTTTCTATTAAAATAATCTTCATTGGCTTCAGTGTTACAGAAGCATGCCAGAGGTTCAGTGGACAAGGCTTTGATATCTCCTTGTTTTGTCCTGTTCCCTGACCACACATTAGCCTTAACTTCTATAAGCTATGTGCATTATCCAAGCCCTTGCTGACAAAGGAAATGAAGTGAGATTCTAGCTGGATAAGCACAAAACTACCCACACAACAGAAAAAAAAAGTAATCCAAAATGCATGCACATCACACTAGTTGTATTCCGTAACAGTATCCTTGCATAGGAAGGACAATAGTGTTAATATTTTGATTTTCCACAATTAACATTCATAGAAAAAAAAAAAACACACTCCTATAGGCTGCTTTTAGGGAAGGGTGAGCATACTTAAATTTAGAATAACAGTGTTAATGACATTTGGTGGATATAACTACAGAAGGAAAAAAAGAAATTTCTAGAGACCTGTTCTTTTACCGAAAAGAACGGTCTCCTTAATACTGTCCCAGATTATAAAAGTCAGCAGATATTAGCTCCATGCTATGGAAAACCATTCCAGGAAACGTCATTCCCCTACAACAATACAATGCAGGGTAGAATCTATAGAACTGCACAGAAAGAATAGCTTAGGTAATTGATATTCTGCATTCTGTTCCATAGTTTAACGCTGATAGTTCCAAATAGGTTATTTAGCATACATATATAGATATATATGTGTATATATAGATATATATGTATATATTAGCATATATATAGTTTCCATGTATAAATAGGAAGTGATACTATTATAAATTAAAAAATCAACACTTTATTAGTAGGATACATATATAGTTTATATGTACAAATACATGTACAATAAGAAGTGATATTATTATAAATTAAAAATATTAACACTTTATTTGTTAGTAAGATATGTAATACTCTACAAGTAATTATTATAACAATTATAAAATTAAAGTTAGTAGTAGTAGGTAAATTTTTTGGAGAGCTTTATGTCAGGCATTATGTAATGCATGTTTCTTCCATTAACTCTATTTAAACTTCAGAACTATTACACCAAAATAGATATCATTTCCCCAATTGTACAATTAAGGAAATCAAGGCTCAGAGAGATGTAGTACGTTTTTTCAAAATTCCACAACTAGTACCTAGTGTCACCAGTTCTTAAACCCAGGATTTTCCACCACCAGAACTGTTTTATTTATTTTTTATTTTTTTCCACTACACGAAATTACATATAGCAACATGTCAAGAAATATAAATTATCTTAAGATATTTATAAGATTGTAAATAGACACATGCATTTATGCAAAATGGACAATCACTTTTTTCATTGAGGCATTTGAATATTTAAAACAGAATTTTCCAAAACTTTGCTCCATTAAATAGTAACTATGCATATTATGAATAAACATTACAAGAACACTTGTAACATAATCAAATGATTCTGGGTTACACACATTTAAGTCTAGTTATCTTGTGCATTTTGATTCTCCAAAAAAAAAGAAATAAAATAATAACTGCTTACTAATGTTTGTTTTCTGCTTTTGATGTTTCAGGGTCAAACATCACCTCATTTAATTCTAACAGGTTTATGAGTTGAGTTTACTATGAGTCACTTAACCGATAAGTAAGTCGGTGCTTATAAATGTGAAATAAATTGTCCAAGTTTAAAAAACTAGATTGAAACTTAAGTCTATCTTACCCCAGACCTTAGTTATCTTAACTACTATATACTGTATTGCTGTATTTTCTGTTGAGAGACCCCTTTTTTAAAAATAAGAATATGTTTAGAATCATCAATTAAGAATGTTAAAACATAGCCTTCCGGCTCCTAACAACCTGTGTTCCAATTTTTATTTTGTCAATCTCTGCTTCCACTTCCTCTGGTTTGTGAGTCCCTTAGAGACAAGATCCATCATGCTTATATTATCAGTTCCTAAGAAGAATAGCTGATACATAATAGATATTCAATAAGTATCTGTTAAATGAAGTAATATTTTCTGTAGATTAGTCTTACTCTTCTTAAATCGCCACACTACATAGAAAATGTTATTGCTAATCCTTTGAGTCAAACCCTAGTGTTGAAAATGTTCTCTGGTAAAAGTAAAAGGAAATCATAGCTTTATTAAATTTAGAATCTTGACAATATATTTAATAAGCTACAATGATTAGATAACTTGTAAAGAGGGACTCCAGAACCAAAAACATGCATTGTCATTCCCACCAATAACTATTCAAAATCATGCTTATGATTAAAATAAATGAATCAATATTTCTTGGAAAAAATGTGAGAAAGTGAGGGCACCATGATGAGTATGAGATTAAGTATGACAGGTTAGAATTCTGCCTCTTCAACTCTACATTTTTGGCAAGTGTTCATAAGAATGCTTAATTTTCCTGATTTTTAAATGGTTGTGTTCTCTTTCCTTCAAGATGTGGCAAAAATTATATCGGGTAAGCTGCCCAGGATTATGACTGGAGCATAAGACTTACCAAATAAATAGTAACAATTATATTTATTCCAACTGACATTAAATCAATTCAGATTGTTGATTTTTGAAGGACTAGTTTACTTGTAAGGAATTGCATCTATGTAAATAGGTTCAGTCATAATCTGATACACTGAGTTTGCTTCTGAATCTGCCCATTTCTAAGAGGTTCATTTCTCATTTTTAAAACACGCTGATGTTAGAAAAAAGAAAGTGGATGCATTTTGAGATGATACTATGGTACATTGACCATTCATCAGGACACTCACTAGCTTCTCTAACAATCTGAAAATTGACTTCAGAAGTTTCCCTCATCCAGATATAAATTTAAGCATGTTGAGATGTATTAGATTGTCATATATGGGACAAAAGAGACTAGCAATTCTGCATAAACCAGGTAAATGCTGGAATAAATCTGCTGCTCTTTCTAATAGAGCATAGGCCTTTCTGACATGTCATTGCTAAATGTTCTACTTTACAAGATTGAAATTGTCCAAAGTCACTCACTATTCTAAACAGGATCAATACTAAAAGGGATTTACTACTCAGCTCAGTGCATAAATCTCCTGTGATTAAAGCTAGTTCTAGAGAATATAATATGAATACTGGAAAGGTTCCTTTTGTTTTTCAGCGGAAGTAATGAAATACATTTATTTTAAGGGTGATATAGAGAGCAATTTGTTTTTTGCCATAACTATCAATGTTACTCACTCATTCATTTATTCACTCCTCAAATATGCATTAAGAGTTCACTATGTACAAGACACTTTGGGAACTACAAGATTAGATTACACATGGATCCTTCCCTTGACAAGCTTACAATCATCTTTCTGACACAGATGAATATGAACTTAAATAAATTAATTTTTGTGTTGAAACTTTTAGGTGTAATAAGTACATTAAGACAGATTTTGAGGGAAAATATATTTGACTTGGAAATCATGAAAGGCATTATAGAAGTTTTGTGCATTTGAATGGGGTCTTGAAGAATGGATAGAATTTGAATGGATAGAGATGGAATAGAAATGGCACATTTTAAGTTTTTTACAATAGATTTTAGTTTTTACAATAGACTAAGTGGAGTAGACAGTCACCAAAATTAGCATTAAATCACTTAACTAGACTTTTCTAACAAAACACAATGTGAATGAATGTCATATACAAGATTGGTATGTATTTCTCAAACATCTCAATCACTTCCTAGTTTAAGTATTTTGAGAGATGAGTTGACCCTTCTGGTCTATAGTGAAACATTTTATGTATCTTCAGTCAAAGAGTGCCTGCATACTCCGGAAATTATAATATTGTAACTGCTTTTCTCTTGAATTTATATCTTCTGCTTAGTTAGTATAGATCAATATTAAAATTCTAGTAATTTCTATGAGACATCTGATTAGAGTACAAAATCAATCATTTGAGAAAATATAATCAATTATTTGAATATTTAGAAACAAGCATATAATCCATAGAGACTGGAAATGGTATTTAATGTATTTAAAACATTTCCCACCAGTAAATAGTATCTACGATGAAAACTGTGAGAATTACTTTTACCTTGGTAATTTTAACACTTTGTGTTCTGGAAAACCTTACTTCTATAGGATATTAAGAGGCCTCCAAGGATTATAAGGTCAAGTGAATTTGGGTTAAAACAAAACTAACCAAGCATCTTTAATGCAGGGATTAGCTCTCAAAGTCTTATGCATATTAAAGTGTAGTACGAATTCCTCATATGTTGCCTAGAATACAATATCTCATGAATTATATGATAATGAAATGCTTTCAAAATAAGTCTTAGTGGACAACACTTGAATCCAAGACCTGAGATAAATTATTCAACTAAAGATGAAAAGTTAATGAATATTAGAAATAATAATTTATACATTTATTTAATTCAATTTAAAAATATATATATTGAGTGGCTAGGAAGAAGGCCTTCATCATGCCGAAGGCGTGGGAGTCAATGGAGCATAGTGTTTGAGAACATGAGCTGTGGAGTCAGACCATGTAGATTCTGGGCCAGTCACATATTATCAAGTTATTTAACCTCTCTGTGCCTGAGTGTTTCCTCCTCAATAATGGAGATGAGAATGTGAGAATCGAATCCACACCATAAAGTTGTTATGAGGACTAAATAAAATAATGTAGTCACCGTTGAATAAACATGAAATTCTTAAAATGGTTCCAGCCACATGGTACCATGTATGTATTAGCTAGAATAATAATCACCATAATAAATATAAAAAATAAATTTAAAACATTATTTTTGACTTCTCATAAGTTAAACATTGATTAAATGATCCTATTCAAAGTTATAATCATGGTGTAATTATTTGACAACTGTGTTTCTTTGAGTAAGTTCTTTAAATTACCCGTGCCTTAGTTTTCTAATCTGTTATTGAGTGGTGGGGAAGGGGAGTTGGTGGTGACTAAACATTGATAACACAATCTCTGCTTTTCCCACTACATCCCTTTTAAACAGAAGCTAATTTCCCAGGAAAACTGGAACTTAGGTCCTCCCTGTAAGAAGCCAATTCCAGTGGAATTTATGAAAGCCTTGTCAAATCAGACAAATATATAGGATTATTTCACATTCGGTCTCAAAATCAAGATCATGTGGACGCACACTAGAATAATGCAGTTTTGAAACCTTTTCTTTTGTTTCCTTTTAATAGGAAAAAAAATTGACTGCCAAACCATTTCTTTTTCTTTTCTTTTTTTTTTTTTTGAGTTGGACTCTCACTCGGTCGCCCAGACTGGAGTGCAGTGCAGCCTCAACCTGCTGGGCTCCAGCGATCCTTTCGCCTCAGCCTTCCAAGTAGCTGGAACTACAGGCGCGCGCTACCACGCCCGGCTAATTTTTTGATTTACTGTAGAGATGAGGTCTCGCTTGCCCAGGTGGGTCTCGAACCCGCGAGCTCAGGCAATCCTATTTTTCTTTTTAAAGTAACAGCTTTATTGGGCTTTAATTGTCATACAGTTCACCTTTTTGAGTGTACAAACTAGGGGGTTTTAGTATACTCAGAGTTGTGTAACTATTCCCACTCTCTAATTTGTTTTCATCACTCCAAAACTAAACGCTATACACACTAGCAGTTGCACATCATTTCATGCCACCCAGCCCCTGACAACCACTAATCTATTTTCTATCTCTATGGATTTGCCTATTCTAGAAATATCATATAAATGGAATCATACAATATGTGGTATTATGTGACTGGTTTCTGTCATCCAACGTAACATTTTTACAGATCAACTATGTGGTAGCATGTATCAATCGTTCATTCATTTTTATTGTCAAATAATATTTCATTATTGTGTTTATCCATTCACTGGCATTTGGGTTGTTTCCACTTTGGGGCTACTATGATTAATCTGCTATAAATATATGTATACAGATGTTTGTGTGGATATATGTTTTCAATCCCCTTGGGTGTATATTTAGGAGTGGAATTGCTGGGTTATATGAAAATGCTATGTTTCTTATTTTGAGGAAATGCCAAATTATTTTTCAGTATGTCTGTCCCACTGTCAGTGGATGAAGTTTTCAATTTTTCCAAATTCTTTTCACTTGTGGTTGTCTATTTTCTTTACTTTAGTTATCCTAGTGGGTAATTAATGGTATTTTATTGTTGTTTCAGACCATTTTTATAGGACTGAAAATATAAATGAATTTTTTTGGTAGGAAGATATTATAAAATAATATAACTACAATGTATAGAATAAGAAGACAAAATAATTAAACATTTTGTCAGTTGCTAGCCCTGAATACATTGCTCTTTTGATGTATGTTCAAGAATATATTCTGGTGCACAAAGATGTACTTAAATCAAAGCAAAATAGAGAAACCTCTAAAATTGTCTTTATTTTAAAAACTGTGGAAAAAGTATAGGTGTATCTGGGAAAGCTATGCTTTCCAATACACATTCAAATATGAACTTTTTGATAGCATTACAATTTAACATTGATGATTGCTGCAGAAGCAAATAGTTACCTCAGATATGTCACAAAAGAGATTTCTCAACTTTACAATTAGAAAATTTGAATTAGAAGGATTTGTGTCTGACCTAGCTATCACTTTCCAACCAAAAAATCCATATAATTTTCATGTTAAAAAATATTTTCTTAGGCACTTTGTATTAATTTTATTTATCCATATCCAATACATTTATATTGGTTTCCCATGACTGCTATAAAAAAATTACCACAAACTTGGTGGCTTAGAAAAGCACATTGATTCTTTTAAAGTCCTGGACCCCAGAATCTGAAGTCAGTTTTATTAGGTTGAAATCAAGGGGCCAGAAATGTCACATGTCCTCCAGAGACTCTGGAGGAGAATGTATTTTTTTTCCCTTTTCCAGTGTCTGGAAGCTGCCAGCTCTCCTTGGCTTGGGGCCACATCACTCCAATCTAAGTCTCTGTGGTTACATATAACTATCTACATGAATTTAGGTTCAGATATATTATTTTGTAGCTAGGGATACAAATGTTACTTTTAAACTTAAGTGATAATGATATATCATTTCATATTTCTGTGATCTGGTTTTCTTAAGTCTCAAGAAACCTCTTACAAGCTCTACTATAAATGTCCATGGAAATTACTATAAACTTTTGTAAAAAGGTGAGACTAAACTATGGTAATTATGTTATTTCAAGAAACATTGGTTGCTTATCTACTTTTTGTCACGTGTTAGAGTCAGTGCTAGTGACTTAATCTCACCAATGAAATATCCCCAGTGGAGACACAGACATAGACACTGATATGTAGATTACAGTGTAACAAGCATCACAAAGAACACCTGGTTTAGAGCTGCAACACCATCAGATGACCTTGATTGGAAGTTTTAGCAACTGCCATATGGCCTGAAACATTGTAGACAAACAATAACTATTTATTGAGTGAACAAATGGATAATTCAAACTTCACAATAAGATTCTTGAAAATTTGCCTGAAAGGAATATTATTTTACCTCACTAATAAAGTGTCGACGGAATTCTAGAAAAAGTAAAAATACTGGCAAGTTGACAATAGTTTAACTCAAACAAATGGAAGAAGTAAACACATTTCTATTATTTAAATTGCCTGTTTAAATTAGGACACCTTAAGACTCTCAAAAATTATTCAGAGCCCAAAATAATTTTTGTTTTTGTGGGTTATAGCTACCCATACTTACCCTATTGGAAATCAAAGCTAAGAATTTTTAAAATATTTAGTTATTTACTTTAAAAATAAAATCATAAACCCAAGGTATGTTAACATAAGTAATATATTTTAATTTATAAAGGATTATATGTTCCACCAAAATAAAAAGTAAGAAAAGTGGCATTGTTTTATCTTTGGCAGATCTCTTTAATGTGTGATTTTTGATAGCAAAATTCTCACATTTCCTGTTGCATTCATTCCACTGTGATTTTTTTAAAACTTGAAGTATATTTTTAAAATCTAGCCCCACCCAGCTATTTAGTTGAAAAATAATTCCAAAATATTGTTTGAGATGGTTGTAAAATTTTTGATGGTACACTAAAATGTGACAAGGAGCAAGTTCTTAAAGATTAGTTGAAAGGCTAGTGGCTAGTTCAGCTAGCAAATTAAATAATTACACAAGTGCTTTATCCCCAGACAAGCTTTGAATTTGGCTATACAGCAGAAGTCCATTGTTGTGTCTTTCTCATTTCATTATGAAGAATATTAGAATGAAGCATATTTAAGACTGGGGAGTTAATACAATTAATTGTTATTTAGCACTTCATTAAGGACATTTTTTTTTTTTTTGAGTTGGCATCTCACTCCGTCGCCCAGACTGGAGTGCAGTGGCCGGAGCGGCCACTGCAGCCTCGACCTGCTGGGCTCCTGCGATCCTTCTGCCGCAGCCTTCCAAGTAGCTGGAACTACAGGTGCACGCTACCACACCCAGCTAATTTTTTATTTATTGTAGAGATGTTTTTAATTACATTTATGATCTTGTAAATGTTGAACCAGCCCTGTATCCTGGGAATAAAGCCTACTTGGTCATGGTGAATAATTTTTGAGATGTGTTTTTGGATCTGATTTGCTAGAATCTTATTGAGGATTTTTGCATCTATGTTTGTAAGGGATATTGGCTTGTAGTTCTCTTTTTTTGTTGGATCTTTACACGATTTGGATATCAGTGTGATGTTAGTGTTGTAAAATGATTTGGAGAATTCCATCCTTTTCATGTGCCTGGAATACTTTCAATAGGATTGGTAACAACTCCTCCTTGTGCGTTTTGTAGAATTCTGCTGGGAAACCATTTGGTCCAGCACTTTTTGTTTTTATTTTGTAGGTAGTTTTTGTATGACAGAGTCCTTTTCCTGGGTTGTTATTGGTTGATTTAGTGTCTCAATGTCTTTTTGTTTCAACCTAGGGAGGTTGTGTGATGTCAAAAAGTCCTCCATTTAATTTACGTTATCAAGTTTGTTTCCATACAGGTGAACATATTAATCTCTGATAATCTTTTGTGTTTCTTCGGGGTCAGTTGTGATTTGATATTTTGTATTTCTTATTGTGTTTATTTGGGCCTTTTCTCTCTTTTTCTTGGTTATTCTCGCTAGGGATCCATCAATCTTGTTAATTCTTT
>CAUYQG010227467.1:0-10951 GCA_963574415.1 Tarsius wallacei
AGATGAAGGAGGAAACTGAGGCTTAGAGACACGGCGGCAAGTACTCGAGTACTGTAGAGTACTCGAGTACTAATACACTGGTATTAGTGTGTGACGTTTGGATTGAGGAGACATCTGTCTCTTTCCTGATTTCATAAAGCCATCCTTGGGTCAGGCACGGTGGTTCACGCCTGTAACCCCAGCACTCTGGGAGGCTGAGGTGGGAGGATCGCTTGAGCCCAGGAGTTTGAGACCAGGCTAGGCAACATAGAGAGACCTCCTCTCTACAAAAAAAAAAAAAAAAAAAATCAAAAAATTAGCCAGGCGTGGTGGCATGTTCCTGTAGTCCCAGCTACTTGGGAGTCTGAGGTGGGAAGATTGCTTGAACCCAGGAAGTCAAGACTGCAGTGAGCTATGATCATGACACTGCACTCCAGCCTGAACTACAGAGTGAGACCCCAACTCAAGTAAAACAAATATAAAGCCGCCCTTCCCCTTTGTTACTTAGAAAAACCAACAGGTTTCCAGCCCAGAGGACCTCTTTCCCCTTTTATTCCCTTCCTTTCCCTCTCTCATCTCCTCACGAGAGGCTCTTTATGGCCACAACCCCCTGGAGAGAGAAAGAAGGATTTGGAGAAAGAAAATGAGCTGTGTCCTATGTTTCTGCATAGGGAATCTCTGTGTGGATGCACAGTGCAGCTCTGAAGGGGGTGACCACCGGCCAGTGCAGCCCGGGATAGGGAAGGCAGACAGAAAGAGGGAAGAACTCCCACTGATGCAGAGATGGGGCTGCATGACTCACTGATCTCATGCCTGTGTATGAAGCTTGGGAGACTTTCTCCAGGACTGGAAGAGCTCCCTCCTCCCCTAGAAGTGTGCAGGTATGCTCAGTGGCCTGTTTCTGCATGAGGAAGCCCACCCCACCTAAACTCTAGACCCATGACCTCTGGCTGAGCAGAGAGTTATCACAGGTAATGTAGGGGTACAAATAAATCCCTCTCTCCATCCCTTACTATGTATACAGTAATACATTGGGGGGGGGACATGAAGGAGGGGTGTGCAGTATTGTCTGGACATAGACTGTTTCCCCCACACCTGACTTCTTCCTGACCCTTCCCCAGGGAGTGGCCTCTAGCCTAGGCTGGTCTCTGAAGGGTGTGCATATTCCCAGTGATGACTCGTAGGATGCAGGTGACCAACCAAAGCTGAAAACAATGTAGTCATCACTCTCAATCAATGTAATTGTACACACCACATAGGAATCTGAATGATTCACTTGATTGCCTTGATTATATTTATTCTTAATTTTTATTTATTTATTTTAGAGTTGTGAGGTACAAGTGAGGATTTCTCACATAAATCAGTTGCATGCAGGTGAAGTTTGAGCTTCTACCTGGCCCTCATTCCCCTCCTGTGTCCCTCCCTCCCCAAGCAGTGCCCAGCGACTGCTGAGTCCACCCTTGTGCCAGTGTGACTAGTGTTCTCACTTAGGAGTGAGAACATGCGGTATTCGGTTCTTGTTTCTGTGATAGTTCACTTAGTATGATGGTCTCCAACGGTATCCAAGTTCCTACGAAGGCCATGATTTTGTTCTTTATAGCTGCGTAATACTCCATCATGTATATGTACCACATTTTCCCTATCCGGTTCACTTTCAGTGGGCAACAGGATTGGTTCCATGTTTTTGCCATTGCGAATAGTGTGGCAATAAACATGCATGTGCAGGTGTCTTTTTTGGAGAGCAATTTATGTTCCTCAGGGTATATTCCTAGGAGAAAGATAGCAAGCAGTTTTATAATCAAGGCAACCTCGAGTGATTGCCTTGATTATAAAACTGCTTGCTATACTGCCCCAAGGTATGACAGAATCTTCACCAACTTGTCGCCATCGGTGCTTCCCATGAGTTGTAATAAACCAATGTCTTTCCCTCCTGGTTCTCCGGGTGACTTCTTTGGAATAGGTAAACATGATGCACAAGCCCTCTCAGAATTGGGGGGCCACCATATTACAAGGGGACAAACAAAATAAGCCTGCAAATACCCTGAGCACCCAGAGCTGCTGATCACACACAGTCTTCAGGGTCTGCTAGAGCCCAGCTGTGGGCCTAGAAGGTTTGTTGCCCTGCATGAGCCAAGAGGGCTTCAACCCAGTGCTCTGGGGGAACCATTTTAATAATGAGCTGGCTGTGGCTTTGGAGGCCTGACAAGATGGAGTGAGTCACTCTGGGGAGAAATGCCTATATGAGCTACTTTTCTCCTTTCCCTGTTGATCATTACTTGCAGAGGATGGCGTCTTATGGGTACGTTGCTGCCCTTTATGGTGCAGCCCTCAAAGATAAATAGACCTGGTCTCTCCTAGGGAAAGGAGAATTCTCATACTGGGTTTTGCAGCAACTTTAATTCTTGATACTCAGAATGGGGCCATCACTTAAATCCTACATGGAATTCGTCAATAGGGAATAGAGTTCTTCTATACCAGGGGAGCCAAAAAAAAAAAGTATACACATTTTAAGAGATGTTATCTATGTATTACTTTTAGTTCATTGTCATCAGAAGTATCTGAACACTGATGGTCACCACTTTGAGCCCCTCTTGTAATTGCAGAAGTCAAGAAGAAAGATTGTCTCCAGGAATGATTGTCCGTCGAGTACCATTCACATGAAAAAGGCATTGACTTTACAACCACCATTTATCAAGCCCAAGCACCACAACTCCGTTTGTCCCTTGCTGCTGAGTCAGGACCAGGGGGACATCTAAAGCCCAAGTGGTCCAGACAAGCAGGTGATTCCAGAGGCATCCAACTTACCTCCCCTGGACTCCCGCCTTCTACAATATACAGTCTGTCTTTGGAAAGTGTCTGACCTCATCATCATCCCACCCCAAATATTTATGCAAACCAAATACACTTCCTGGTATTTAATCCTCCAAGAAGATTTGCCTATAATCGTCTCATTTTCAGTTGATTTAAAACGTGAAAAACTGCCCATGTGTTAGAAAATGCAAAAAACAATGCCATATGTTTGGGGTCCATTTAACTCAAGCTGTGATATATATTCCACACAAGGAGATTTATGCCACAATTCCTGCTTTAGGGTAATCATTAAGGCTGGGAACCTTTGCAAGCTACTCACCCAGGAGAGATCTTGACAGCATGAAGCTCCCACGTGGAGCAAAGCTGACAGGGGAAAATGGGAATGGGATTTGTTTCTTTTGGAAACTAAGACAATGTTTTTCTTGCTAGACCGTCTGCACATGGCAGTGAGTGTACCATGTGGGCTTTGCTCATCTTTTTAAGACACTGGCTGTTGGAAGCAAGATCAGGACGGACAGGGCCAACAAGGTTCATGGCACCAATGTGTTCTGAGCTCCCACTGTCTACTCATACCTACATACATGAGTCATGAGAAAGGTTCCCTGAGAATCTCTCACATACAATGTGTGTGCAACTCTACTGGCTTCATTTGGGTTCCCCTAGAAGCGCAACCTGAGACAAGGGTTCAAGGGCAGGCAGTTTAAGAGGTGAAGGAAACCCCAGCCATTGTGTGGGGAAGCAAACTAAGAAAGGGTGCCTTGTCAAGCTAGGTACCACTGGGAGCACCTGGTACTTACAATCCCAGTGGGGAGCTTCAGAAGCCAGTATAGAGCATACACCAGGCCGGGCGTGGTGGCTCATGCCTGTAATCCCAGCACTTTGGGAGGCCTAGGCAAGAGGAATGCCTGAGCCCAAGAATTTGAGACCAGCCTGGGCAATTTGGCAAGACCTTGTCTCTACAACAAATCAAAAAATTAGCCAGGTGTGGTGGCGCATGCCTGTGGTTCCAGCTACTTGGAAAGCTGAGGCGAAAGCATCACCTGAGCATAACAGATGGAGGCTACCGTGGCCGTAAGTGTGCCACTGCACTCTAGCCTAGGTGACAGAGTGAGACACTGATTCAAAAAAACAAAAAAAAACATACACCAAATAGAACATCACCCACCAAGGGATGAGGAAGCTGGGCAAGCCAAGCCACACACTAACATCCATCAGTTGTTGTTTAAGAACTGTTTCCAGTTGCTGTCAATTCTCCAGCAATCCCAGCCTACCACACGGGTGGCAAAGCAGCCTCCAGAGGTCATGTAAAGATCTTTGGCAAAGAAATGCAGGTGCTGCCAGTAAGTAGGCAGGTGGTGTGTAATCTAGTGGCAAGGGCAAGAAAATATGGGCAGGTTACAGTTAGCATTCGCAACACCTGCTCTTAGGCAAACCTCATAAAACATGTACTAATCAAGGCAAGGCCCTCCTGAGTGTGATCCAAGGCCCATCTGCCTCAGAATCACTGGGGCCTGGTTATCAGGACAGATTCCTGGGCCCCATCCCAGAGTTGTTTGCCTCAGGCTCACTGGGGTGAAGCCTGGGAATCTGCATGTTTTGCGAACATTCCAGGAGATGCTGACAGCGTTCACTAAAGTGGAAAGCCCACTGCATGTAGGAAATCATTCTCCTCACAGGCAGCCAGCAGGCAGCACATTTAAATATATAAAAACTTGCTTGCAAAGCCTAAAGAGGCAGACCTCAGAAATCAGGACCCCAGGCAAAGGATGCCCATCTGCTCATATCTGTTTGTGACCATAGTCGTTCCTTTTTTTCTCTTTGACACCACACTTCCTAAAGATGGTGCTGAACATTGAAGAGGTTTTGTACAGTATTTTGGGAGTTGGGGAGGGAGACATAGGAGAGGGTGAGAAGCTGAGTTCCAGCCCTAACCTTGCCATTAACAAGGTATATCATCTTGAACCTTTAACATTTTTGCACTGCCATTCCTTATCTATAATGTGGGTGTGGCAAAGACAGACATGAGTGCAAGCAACATTCTTGTTCCCCTGTCAGTAGTGTAGAGCTGTTGCTGGAAAGGGCCCCACCCCCATACACACACACACACACACACACACACACACACACACACACTCAGGAACTACAATTCCTGCACCCCCCTTGCATCCAAGTGGGGTCAAACATCTGCCTCTTATAGCATGAACAGAAGTGGCGCATGTCATTGCTGGGTCAAGGAAGTTAAGAAGCAGATGCCTTCTCACCCTTTCTTTCCCCCTTCTGCCAGTGGAGACAGAGAACTGCTGTTCAAGGTAGCATTCCTCAGATTTCCAAGTTAAGGAATGCTGCCATCCTACCAGAAACACCTACGTTGGATTGTTAGGTGAGCGAGAAACTTTCATTGTTTGGAGTCACTGACATTTGAGAATTCAGTTGTTATAGCAACTAGTGTTATTCTTGCTAATAAAGTGGACGTGGTAGCATCTGTCCCCACTAACCTAGGAGACAACAAGGAGAAAATGTTCCTGCTTCTCAAAGAACGACTTGAGGTCAAGTTGATCACGGTCACGTGCCCTTCCTTGCACATTTTTCCCAAGCCCAGTCCTCCTTATTGGCATGGCCTGGTCTGGGAGAAGGAAGAAAAGGCAATACAACCCCTCTAACTCACTGCAGTGATGTCTCTTCCCTAAATAACCACTCACTGAGACCAGGGACATCTTCAGCCCAAGAAGAAGAATTGCTTTTCACCTCTTGTTATATAACCTCCTTCAAATATCATTTTAAAAGATTCTTGAGAACTACCTGAGAAAAGGAAGCTGTATTTCCCACAAGCTCTGGAACACACGCACTGTTTTTTCCATGCCTATCCTTCTCGGACCAGTTCAGTCCTATCTTCTACTCAGAAACTTTCCCACAGTTCTAGAGCACCCTGTTAGGGTGCTCTACCTACAAAATTCTGTCGTTGGTTATGTTTCTACATTTTCTCTATACTATTACACATCTGTCAGGCTGGACTGGGTTGTCTTACGGTGCAGTGACTGAGACTTCATTTGGGTCCCTGAGCTTATAGTAGATATTATGTGTTATCTGACTGCTAACCTCGGGAAGAATCAACAAGTCATGCCACCATCACCATCACTGTCACCATCACCATCACCACAGAACTATCACCATTCCTTCTACCTACCACCACTGCCACCATCATCTCCATCATCACTGCCATCAGCACAGCCACCACCATCACTACCACCACCACAAATACTATCATTACTACCATCATCACCACCATTGTAAGCTTCACCACCACCACCACCCTTGACACATTCAACTTAGCTCTCTTCAAGGCTAAAAGATGAAAGCTTAATATACATGATATTTTTAAATCACTTTGTAAAAATTGCTGGTGTAACTCAATTCCTAACATGACTTTAATTCATATATTTCATCTCTTTAGATTTAAAAATTATTTAAGCCCTACAATATTTTGAAATTACTCATTATATTTTTAATCTGAATCTCAGAAACCTGAGTTAAGAAAAGCACTTAGGAGAGCATTTGGTAAATAGAAAGAATACAAATGTTAGCTGATATTATCCAGAAAACAAGCTGTATTACATTCCACATGGGTTTAAGTTCATAACAAAAACTTGTGATCATCTTGATAGCAGAAATTAGTGTTAGTTTCATGAGACTTCCAGTAACAGAATATTTTGGCTTGTTTTGCTACTGTCTTTTAACTGTCCAGGTAGTGACAGCCAAACAAAAGGATATAAATGAGCATGAACTTAATCATGAGCCCAGATAAGCTGTTTGATTTTTGATTTTTTCCCCCAGGTTAATCATCAAGTAACTCATGATGCCTATTTGACTTTCGGGATCCAAATGAAGTCATAGCCATTATCACATAAGAAAGTTCAGTCCAACCTGACAGATGTACAACAGTATACAAAAAATATAAGAAAACAAACGACCAACAGCTAAATTACATAGGTCAGATTGGAGTGCTCTAGGAGTCTGGGAAAGTTTTGAGAAGATGGGATCAAGCTAGTCTAGGAAAGATTGGTAGAGAAGAAGCAATGAGTGTGTTCTAGTGCTTATGAGAAACAGTTTCCCCTTCCCAGGTGATTCAAAATGAGCTCACTAAAACATTATTTCCTGGGTGCAAAGTGTGACTTGAGGTAAGCAAATTATGATCCCCACTTAAGGGTATTGCAATACCAAAAAGGACCCTGTTAAAGGACTAAGTCACTTTAAAAGGCAGCATATTTCTTATCTACTGATCTACAACAAATTACCTCAAAACTAGCAACTTTACAAGGAACACATTTATTATCTTGTTTCTATTGGTCAGGAATCCAAACATGGCTTCTGTAAGCCTCCAGCTCAGCTTCTCTCAGGAGGCTGCAATCAAGGTGTTGGCTGAGGTCTCGGTTGTGCCAAGATGAGTCTTAAAAGTTGGCTGGGGCAGGATCCGCTTTCAAGCTTACTCAGTGCTTGTTGGCAGGACTTAGTTCCTTGCTATTTGCTGAAGGTCACCCCTCATTCCTTGCCACATGAGCCTCTCAATGCCAGCAATGCCAGCAAGGCAAAAGTCGCAGCCTTTTGCAACCTAATCTTGGAAGATTTGCCATATTCGCATCAAAGTTATCATATTCTATTTCGGCAGTTCCCAGCCTTTTTGGCATCAGGGACTGGTTTCGTGGAAGACAGTTTTTCCTCAAACCAGGAGAGAAGAGGGTGGTTTCGCGATGATTCAAGTGCATAACATTTATTGTGCACTTTATTTCTATTATTATTACATTGTAATATATTATGAAATAATTATACAGCTCACCATTCGAAAAAAAAGAGGTGCAGATGGAAGATGAAATAAAATAATGGATGGGCCACCATGGACTAAAATAAGTGTCCAACTCCGACTTAAAGCCTGCCACTAGATGCAGTTGTACAATTGAAGTATATTAACTTACTTGCCATCGCTGATTCTCTTTGCAGTCAATCTCACCGCTAATATTAATCTGTATTTGCAGCCACTCCCCAGCACTGGCATCACCACCTCAGCTTCACCTCAGATCATCAGTCATTAGATTCTCATGAGGAGCATGCAACTTTGATCCCTTGCATGCACAGTTCACAATAGGGTTTGCACTCCTATGAGAATCTAATGCCTCCACTGATCTGACAGAAAATGGAGCTCAGGTGATAATGTGAGCAATGGGGTATGCTGTAAATAAAAATGAGACTCCGCTCACTAGCCAGCTCACCTCCTGCTGTGTGGCCACAGGCTGTGAACCGAGGGTTGGTGACCCCAGTTCTATTTTATTAGCAGCGAGTCTCTAGGTCCACTCAAGGAAAAGGAGGAGATGACACAGGGGCATGAATATCAGGAAGCAGGGATCCTTGGGACCCATGCTAGAAGTCTGTCTACCACAGGTGGGTCTGCAGTTGGTGCTTGGAGGATTCTGTTCCAGGGGGCCTGGCAAAGCTTTAAACATGCTAGATCAGACCCTCAAAGCCACTCAGGAGGCTGCAGTCAAGGAGCAAGGAATAACATATACTATTTATAAAGCACCCAGTTAACAAAGAGTTAATGCATCCTTGCATTTAAAGAGGAAGAAAGAAGTGTTCCAGGCAGAGAAATAAGAGTGGGCAGGGATTCCATTGCTTTTTAACAGCTTTAATTTTATTTTTTTACTTCTGGATGGTCACAAAGCACTCAAAGGATTTTTCCTGCATGCCTGACATCATTCTTCTTTTCCCCTTTCTCCTCCTTTTCCTTCTCACTTCTTCCATATTTGATACTTAGCAATGGCTTCATTGGAGGGAAGAGGAGGAAAAGAAATAATCATCATTTGGAAGAGTGAATGCACTTCTTAATTCCCCCTTTCCATTTCAAGTTGAGAGGAGGAAGGAGGAGAAGAAGGAAAGGAATCAGAGAGAAAGGGCAGGAAGGAGAGAGGGGAGAGAAAAGGAAGGTTACAGAGAGCTCTGGCCTGCTGTTCTTGTATTGCCTTAAGTTAGAAGTAAGGGAGGAATCTTCAGCTCCCTTGTCTAACTAGAGACACAGAATCCAGGGGGATTGCCAGGGTAAGTTCTGGGTGCAGTTTTTTGAGGGGGAAAGCGGTGGTAGAGCCCAGGCACATGTCAGGATGTCAGGCCGGTGGCAGCAGCAGGGGCTGCAGGCAGGGAGAGCTGCCCAACAGCATGGAAGCAGTGAGGCCACAGGGCAGAGGACCTGGGGGGGGTGGGTGGATAATGTGTTCAAAACAGGAGCTGGAGGGCAGCCCCGGATCCAGGTAAGGGGTTATGAAAAATGAGAACTTGAGAACCTGAATGACAGTGGAGTCACCTTTCTCCAAGGGCATGTTACTGGATAATCAAAACTGGGAGGAGGCTTTGGATGGCCCACAGGAAGTCCCCATTCCTGCATTTTGTAATCCTGTACCTGTTCCCCTCCCCCCTCCCTCCCTCTCTGTCTCTCTGGGTGTGTGTCTCTCTTTCCTTTCCGCTCTCCTTCTCTCTCTCTCTCTCTCTCTGTCTCTCTCTCTCTCTCTCCCCCCCCTTTCTCTTTCTGTCTCTCTCTGTCTCTCTCTGTGTGTCTCTTTCTCTCACTCTGTCTCTCTCTCTCTCCCTTCCTCCCTCCCTGCCTCTCTCTCTCCCTTTCTCCTGCCTCTCTCTCCTTCTTTCTCTCCTTCTCCCTCCTTTCCTGCCTCTCTCTCTTTCAGTTTCTCTCTCTCCCCCTCCCTCCCACATCCTCACCCTCCCTCCTCCCTTTCACTTTCTTTCTCGCTCTCTCCTTCTCTAGTTTCTCTCTCCCCCGCCCCCATCCCTCTCTCCTTTCCCAGTCTTTTCTACCTTTGTGTCCTAAATCTACCCTTCCTCTGTCAGGTTTCCATTCTCCCATCTTTCTTTCTCCATTTCTGTCAGTCCTCATTCCTTCAAGTGAACTAATTACAGAAGAATATTTATTGTGTGTTTTACTTCCAGAATAGAATGTCCTGTTCCATTCTCAATTTAAAACCTTGATGGGTGGTTCTTTGTTATAAATCCTTATGTTTTAATTTCTTTTTTTTTTTTTTTTTTTTTTAAGTTGGAGTCGCACTCTGTCGCCCATACTGGAGTGCAGTGGCCACTCCAGCCACCGCAGCCTCGACCTGCTGGGCTCCGGCGATCCTTCCGCCTCAGCCTTCCAAGTAGCTGGAACTACAGGCGTGCGCTACCACGCCCAGCTAGTTTTTTGATTTATTGTAGAGATGAGGTCTCGCCAAATTGCCCAGGCGGGTCTCGAACCCACGGACTCAGGCAATCCACTCACCTCAGCCTCCCAAGGCACGGAATTACAGGCTGAGCCACCAAACCCGGCTATGTTTTAATTTTGTTAAGTTATTTTTAATTTGTATGACCCTCTACCGATTTTTCTCCCTTACACCCCGATTGGAAAAATGTTTTAATGTCCCTGATCAAACTATAGAGGTTGGATTGAGTGTCGATTATCCTGTGCTTGGCTGTCAGGATAAAAGAGCATGCTTTTAGTAAATCCTTTCTTGATGAAAGGATCATTTGCCCAAAAAAGTTCAAGGTTTTCAACTGGAATCTAGAGTGACCTGTCAAATCTGGACTAAATTTAAAATCTCTGCAGATGATCTGTGGATTGGAAATGTCTTACAATAGAGAGTCAGTACAAAGAAAGACTTTTAATGTTCAACTGGTTTAAGTAGTCTATATTGCAAATATATGGCTGCATTACGACAAATGACAGTCAAGAGCTTTGTTACCAGCAAGGAAAAAAAAAAAAGATAATAAGCAACAATTTGGTCTGGCGGGGAGCGGGGATAGGAAGCAACACGGGGAGTGGGGGAGCCTAGCTCTTACAAACCTAACATTAAACCTTTCACCTCAATTCCGATACATTTTAGCACCATGTGGCAGGCTTCCAGCTGTGGCACTCTAAGGTGTGATTCTGTCACTGTGGCAACTTTAGGAAGACTGGGGCACAGCAGTGCCTTGACTAAGAAAACTCCCAGATCTGGATTCTTCTACTGATATTAGGGTTTTTGTGATCTTGCTTTTCCAGTTTCCTCAGGAGGCTTGTTAAGCTGTTGATTTGTGATCCTTCCATCTTCTTCATGTGGGCTTGTAGTGATATAAGTTCCCCTCTTATTAC
>CAUYQG010227471.1:0-16036 GCA_963574415.1 Tarsius wallacei
GCACCCGGGCCCCAAAAAAAAAAAAAAAAAAAAAAAATTATTCAATTCTTCCCCTCTTTTTTTTTTTAATTCAGTTGGAGTTTCACTCTGTCACCCAGGCTGGAGGGCAGTGGTGCGCTCCCGGCTACTGCAGCCTCGACCTGCTGTGCTTAGGCGATCCTTCTGCCTTAGCCTTCCAAGTAGCTAGAACTACAGGCACATGCCACCATGCCCGGCTAATTTTTTGATTTATTGTAGAGATGAGGTCTTGCCAAGTTGCCCAGGCTGGTCTCGAACCCACGAACTTAGGCAGTCCTCTCACCTGACCTCCCAAAGTGCTGCCCGTGCCCGGGCACTTCTTCCCCTCTTGGTAGTTATCCCCTTTCTCTTTAAAAAATAAAGAGTAAACATGAGCATAATAGAAGAAATGTAATTCCTTTTCCATGTAATATGCCCCTGTTAGGTTCAGGATCATTTTCAGTGATTATAACTGCTTAAGGTGGGTGTGTAACTCACGGCCGTAATCCCACACTTTAGGAGGCTGAGACAAGAGGATTGCCTGAGTCCAGGGGTTCGAGACAAGCCTGGGCAACTTGGTGAGACTTCTTTTCTACAATAAATCAAAAAATTAGCCGGTCATAGTGGCACACACCTGTGGTTCCAGCTACTTGGATGGCTGAGGCGGAAGGATCACCTGAACCCAGCAGGTTGAGGCTGTGGTGGCCGTGAGCATACCACTGCTCTCTAACCTGTGTGACAGAGTGAGACTCCTACTCAAAAAATAAAACTGCTAAACATTTTTTTCTGTTTAATTCATATTACATTGTGATAAATTTTGAAAATAAAGAGAAATTGAAAATCACCCATGGTCTTATCATCCAGAGAAAATTACTAACATTTTAGTGTATATTTTTTCCGTTTTTTCTTGCATGTACAGATTTAAAAAAATTTTTTTTTACAAAAATTGGAATTATACCTTTATATATGCTATTTTGATCCTACATTTTTCCCCTGAATGGGATGTTGACCTCTTAGTTGGGACTTAAAGTTTGAGTCTTTATAATATTACTATCTTAAGTGACACTGTACATTTCTGTACATTTACCTTTAATTGCATCTCTGTTTTTTTCCTTCCTATCCCAGAGTGGGATAACTGGGTCAGAGGGTGGTTAACCGTCAGTGGCATTGAGTAAGTCAGTTTTTACAGTCTTTGCCAATTTGATAAGTACCTGTTATGTTATTGAGTGGTAATTGCAGAATCTTATTACTGATAATCTGTAAAACCATCATTGTATATGACTGGTAATTTGCAGTGGTGTTTGGAATACCTTTAAGAATATTTTAGGTAACAGTAATCTTTCTGACAAAAAAACTCACATTGATTAAGGTTGCAATTTGAGAATTGTTCTCTTTTTGGAGAACAACAGAATTTTAATGTTCTTTTACTAAAATGGCAAACAGGGGGAAACTTGTTTTATAGTATATAAGAAGTAGAAATATTATGTGAAATGGAATGATTTCAGGTAAGAGGAGGGTGGTCACATGCTTTGCCACTAAGTATATGGTTTGAGACAGCTTACTAAATACATGTATGATGTGATTCCAAACCATGGCTTCTTATTTAAAGGAAGAGTAATAATACCCCTATAGGGTTGCTGAACAGATTAGAAATAATGTGTAAGAACACTTGGCACATAGTGGGTATGCAATAGAACCTAGCTTTTTTTTTTTTTTGCATCAGGGTTTCACTCTGTCGCCCAGGCTAGAGTATAGTGGCAGGCTCATGGCCACAGCAGCCCCTACCAGTTGGGCTCAGGTGATCCTTTCTCCTAGCATTCCAAGTAGCTGGAACCACAGGCATGCACCACCACACTCGGCTAATTTTTTTATTTATTGTAGAGACGAGGTCTCACCAAATTGCCCAGGCTGGTCTTGACCCTTGGACTCACGCGGTCCTCTCGCTTTGGCCTCCCAAAGTGCTGGGATTACAGGCGTGAGCCACTGTGCCCAGCTATTTTTGTTAAATTTGTTTTTTCTGCCAGTCTCCTGGAGGATAGGAAATACCTAATTTTTGTGTTCTAATTTTTATGAATAAATGCAAAGATGCAAAAGGGCTGTGGTGAGCAATGGGAGCAGAAGGGGAATGGAAGACATTCTTTGTGTTAGGAATGGCATGTGTCAACATGGAAGGTAAGTTTAGGAGAAGTTGGAGGACAGGTGATTGGTTTGACAGAAGCCTGGACTTTTGTGTATAGTTTAAAAATATGGACTGAGTGTGGTGGTTCACGCTTGTGATCCCAGCACTTTGGGAAGCTGAGGAGGTGGGAGGGTTGCTTGAGCCCAGGAGTTCAAGACCCGCTTAGGCAACATAGTGCAATCTCATCTCTACAAAAAAAATCAGAAAAATTAGTTGGGCATGGTGGTGCACACCTGTAAGTCTAAGATGTTCGAGAGGCTGAGGCCAAAGGATCACCTGAGCCCAGGAGGTCAAGGCTGCAGTGAGCCGTGATTGTGTCACTGCATTCCAGCCTTGGCAACAGAGTGAAACCCTGACTCAAAAATTATGTTTGTGTATGTGTGTGCGTGTGTGTGTATGTGTGTGTATGTGTGTGTGTGTAGATAACGTCATGTGGATTGATTTGGGCTAGGCTTTGTAAGTCATTGAATGCTAGGTGGAGAAGTGTAGACTTTAGAAGCAAAAGAAGTTTTGGTATGAAGAAAATAACTTGGCATGCCAGGCCGTTTGCCATGGCTGTGGTGTGGCCATGTGCTCTTCGAGCTGTGGCCAGGCCATGTTTTCTTAAGCTTTGGCCCCCTCCCCTACCTTGGGGAGGTGAATCTCCTCTTTCTCTCTCTTATTTACTTTCTAAATAAACTATGCTTTCTAATCTTAAAAAACAAAGAAAATGAGTTGATAAGACCATTCATTGAAAAGAAGATGAATTTAGTTCTAGAGTACGGAATTAATTGAAGAAGGAAAAGAGTGAAGATGAGCTTAGATTAATAATGCAGGTTTAAGGCAAAATCTGAGGGTTGAATGGAAAACAAGAGGGGAGGTTTTGAGGGAGTTGCTGAGAGTCCCTGGTGTGAAGATCAGGATAACCAGTTTGCAGCTTAAATTTGGAAGAGGCAGCCTAGGCCGGGCGCAGTGGCTCACGTCTATAATCCCAGCACTTTGGGAGGCTGAGGTGAGAGAATTGTCTGAGCCCATGGGTTAGAGACCAACCTGGGCAACTTGGTGAGACCTCATCTCTACAATAAATAAAAAATTAGCCAGGCATAGTGGCACATGCCTGTAGTTCCAGTCACTTGAAAGGCTGAGTAGGAAGGATCTCCTGAGCCCAGCAGGTGAAGGGTGCTGGCCATGAGCGGGCCACTGCACTCCAGTTTGGGTGACAGAGTGAGACTCCAACTCAAAAGAAAAAAAAAAAAAAGAAAGAAAAGAAACAGCCTAGGCTACATATAGTTAGGCAACCTTTGAGGGGAGACAGGACTCAGTATGCTTTGTCACTATATAAAAAACAAAAACAAATAGAAGGGTAAAAGATTCTTATCATTTCACCAGTAAAGGGCATATGTTTATGTCTTTTTGAAAGCATGTGCACAGAAATTTTATTTTGTTAGCCCTTTGAGTTCTTAGTTAACAAGAAATCTTCACTTTTATTTTTTATTTTTTGGGGGAGTATAATTTTATTTTATTATTATTAAAAAAAATTTCAACGCCTTTATTAAGATGTCATTGACATATAGAAATTATATACATTTGAAGCATGCTACTTGGCATTTTATTTTATTTTAGAGTTGTGGGTACAAGTGAGAATTTACTACTTAAGTAAGTTTCTACATAAGTAAGTTTCGTGCTGAAGTTTGGGCTTCTAGCTGGCTCTCCACCCCCGGTAGTAGACCAGGTACCCTGTGTTCCCATGTGCTCCCTTTCCCAGCAGTGTCCAGCATCTGCTGATCCCACCCCTGTGCTTATGTAACCAGTGATCAGGGCCTGCTTAGGAGTGAAAACATATGGTATCCAGTTTTTTGTTTCTGTGTATACTAAGTTCACTTAGTATAATGGTCTCCAGCTGCATCTATGTTACTGTGAAGACCATGATTTTGTTCTTTATGGCTGCATAATATTCCATCATGGATATGTACCACATTTTCTTTATCCAGTCCACTTTCGATGGGCAACTGGGTTGGCTCCATGTTTTTGCTGTTGTGAATAGTGCTGCAGTGAACATACATGTGCAGGTATCTTTTTGGTAGAGTGGTTTCTGTTCCTCTGGGTATATTCCCAGAAGAGGGATTGCTGGGTCGTATGGCAGCTCAATTTTTGTTCTTTAAGAGAACACCACACTGCTTTCCACAAGGGTTGAACTAGCTTACATTCCCACCAACAGTGTAGAAGCATTCCCTTTTCTCTGCAGCCTCACCGGCACCCCCTGTTTTTTGGCTTTTTAATGATAGCCGTCCTTACCATTGTTAGGTGGTATCTCATTGTAGTTTTGATTTGCATTTCTCTGATGATTAGTGAGGCTGAGCATTTTTTCATGTTTTTGGCTGCTTGTGTGTCTCCCTTCAGGAAGTGTCTGTTCATGTCATTTGCCCACTTTTTGATGCTTTTTTTGTTTGTTTTATTCCTTTTAATTCGATTTTCTTGTAGATCCTGGATGTTAGGCCCGGGCAGATGCATAGCTTGCAAATATTTTTTCCTATTCCGTTGGTTGTCTCTTTATTCTTGATAGTTTCTTTTGCTGTGCAAAAACTTTCCAGTATGATAGGGTCCCTAGTTTGAGCCATTCTGGCACCATCACTGTGATGACCTGTCTTGTCTGTATGTCTTGCATTACTAGAAACCTGCTTGTGTCTTGGCAGGAAAAATAAATTATTAGATTAAGTAGCTAGCAATTCATGGTGTACTATTATAAGATAGTTCATTCAACATTTTTTTTTTTTTGAGTCAGTCTCATTCTGTGGCCCAGGCTGGAGGACAGTGGCACGCTCACGGCCACCGCAGCCTCGACCTTCCGCCTCAGTCTTCCAAGTATCTGGAACCACAGGCATGTATCACTATGCCTGGCTAATTGTTTTATTTATTGTAGAGACAATGTCTTGCCATGTTGCTCAGGCTGGTCTCGAATCCCTGAGCTCAGGCAATCCTCTCGCTTCCGCCTCCCAAAGTGCTGGGATTACAGGCTTGAGCTACTGTGCTGGCTTTATTCAACTTTTACATGAGACGATATATGAAGTATTTGAAACACAAGTAGGCTTTTATATCCTTCTATTCTGAAGTAAAAGAAAAGAAAATGAGGCCGGGTGCAGTGGCTCACACCTATAGTCCCAGCACTTTGGGAGGCCAAGGTGAGCCTGCGGGTTCGAGACCAGCCTGGGCAACTTGGTGAGACCTCATCTCTACAATAAATAAAAAATTAACCGGGTGTGGTGGCATGTACCTATAGTTCCAGCTACTTGGAAGGCTGAGCCAGAAGGATCGCCTGAGCCCAGCAAGTCGAGGCTGCAATGGCCATGAGCGTGCCACTACACTCCAGCCTGAGTGACAGAGTGAGACTCCAACTAAAAAAAAAAAAAAATGAAGCTCACTGGTTGAATAGAATATTATGTACATTTTTCTTGTCTGTATCAACAGATTTTTTTCTTATTTTAAATCAGCAATTTTGTTTTTTGTTTAAATTTTTTATTTTAAAGATGTGGGGTACAATTTAGGGTCAGGTATACAAATGTTCATTATGCAGGTACCCTTATTGATGAGGTGTGCACCCAAAGTCATTAGTTTTACGATAGTTTAAGCTTCTCAGGTCTGGCCCACCCATTATCTAGTGTTAGAATCAAAGAAAACATTCACCTCATCCCTGGAAACTCAGGGGAAATAAGATTCTTCAACTTATGCAAAAATCTCCATGAGCTTTTAGTCACACAAGGATTTTTCTGCCTACCACACTGGTGCAAAAACCACAAGACACATTTTATTTTTAGATACATTTTCAAATCATAACATTTACATATTGTCTATAAAAACACAAAGTTTTTTTCTATTCAAATTGAATTAAAATTAATGGAGTTGCCTTAAGATTATTACTTCTTGATTTTTCTCTTTGTGGTATACATTTCAAAAGTACACACAGAGAAACTTCAACTTTTAGTCAGATTGAAGTAACTGATGCCAGAATTACCTTTCAACCATAAACAATCATAAAGCCAGACAAATACATAGGGACACTGCTTTCGGGTATTGAACCCTAGGCACTGCCGAACTGGGATTCCTGAGAGAAGGGAAATGTGTGAGATGATCCCCACATTCACCCTTACTTTCTGTTTAGGAAGTGTTTCAACTTCAGCATCAGGAGGTAGAAATAACAAAAGAGTAGGGTGGTCCTAGTGAGCTGAGAAAGCACATTTTGGTGTTTGGGTCTCAGAATCTTAGAGAGTTGCACTGAGAAGTCAGGAGGCAGAAAAGAGTTAGAGGGGCAGAAATCTACATGATGCTTTCTGTGGGTCCTCGGTCATGAATCAGCAATTCTGAATGCTAAATATAAGTTCTTGACTAAGAAGTCAGTCTTTCCCTAAAGTGGTAATCAACAGTTTGGTTAGTCATCCACACATTTATTGAATGATTATTGATTGGTACTGTTGTAGGGTTGGTGATGGTAGAGAGAAACAGCAAACAAGGAAATAAGGTAATTTCAGAGGTCCCAAATGCCATAAAGAAACTATACCGTGATGAAAGGATAAAGAGTGATGGCAGTGTTTAGCTTGAGTATTGAGGAGTAGGTCCCTGGCTGGGATGGTGAAATTTGATGTGGGACCTGAATGAGGAAATGCCAATGCCAGACATGTAACTGTCTATCAGAGGAGTGAAGCTGGCAGATGGCCCTTTGATTCAAAGGCTCTAAAATAGGAAGCAGGTAGTCATGTTTGAGGAATAACAAAAAGGCCCTTGCTTCCACAAGGCTGGGAAAAGGCTGGTGGATGAGGTTGGTAGGGCAGACATCACATACATCCATGGTGAAGGATCTGGATTTTGTTTTTATAAATACAAAGGGAAGACACTGCATAGCATTATTTTTCTTTGTGGACCAATATGTATAACTTTTGAGCTTGAAGATGGTGTTGCTAATAATGCTGGCTTAAAGAGTCTGTAGGGCAACCAGTAGTCTATCTAGACATTCAAAATCTCTAACATATGGTCTCTACATTATGTTTTTCTGGGGGTCTGTCGAGGTGGGAATGAACTGTTTTCAGTATTTTAGTATTTGTGGTCAGATGAAAATTGTGTATTTGCTCTAAATAGATTTATTCAGGTAAAATATTGTATATCTTTCCTTTGACCAATAATTATATTGCTTCGAGTCTTTGGGGATACTTACCATGAATCATTAACTTGCATTATGGTGGTTTGCAGGTGGTTAATGAAATAACATATTGTTTGTTTGTTTTGAGTCAGAGTCTTAATGCTGCACAGGCTGGAGTGCAGTGGCATGCCCACAGCCACCACAGCCTTGACCTGCTGGGCTCGGGTGATCCTTCTGCCTCTGCCTTCCAAGAAGCTAGAACTACAGGTGCGTGCCACCACACCCAGCTAATTTTTTGATTTGTTGTAGAGATGAGTTCTCGCCAAGTTGCCCAGGCTGGTCTCAAGCCCTGGGCTCAAGCAGTCCTCTTGCCTCAGCCTCCAAAAGTGCTGGGATTACAAGGTGTGAGCCACTGTGCCCAGCCTAATGACAGAATATTTTGTACTGGTTTCTCAAGAAGCTAGCATTGAGTTTCATTAGTAAAAGTCTTTGACAGTTGTGAAAGTTCTGGTTAGCCTTTGCCTATCTGATTAGTAAAATGTCAATCAAGTTGGCAGACAAAAATCTTTAAATACGTAGAATCCATGGAAGAGAAGAGAGGTTTTTCACAGAAAGGTTACGAACCACTGATGAAAGTCCTCATTTCTAGGAGACCTACAGGGAGAAGGGAACTAACCCTGTATCTCATTTAATCTGTACAGTAAACCTATGGAGTAGATACTGTTATTATACAGTTTTTATAGGTGATGAAACTCAGTTGTATAATTTATGAAAATTCACACAGCCTAATTATGTGGATGAATGTGGATAGTAAACTTCAGAAGGGACTGCTGTAGTACAAAGCAGAAAATATGTGATCGATAAATGTTTGTATCTTGCTTACGTGCAAACACGAATGAGTGAGTGAATGAATAAGTGAATGAATGACAGAAAACTGCCTCTGTCCCTATAATCCTGTAAAGTGTGGCACACCATTTTTTTCCTAGATGGAGTCTAGAACATTTCTTCAGAAATAATTAAGTGACTTCACCAGTCTTTTTTTTTTTTGCAACACCCCTCCCCAATACGGTTTAAATTGCATATAATAAGCCACATAGTAAAAATTCTGAGGAGGAAAATAAAGACCACTTAGAAAATATGGCTTTCTTTTAGATTTTGTTAATTGAGTAATCTGTAAAGTTTCAGCTTTTAAAACAA
The DNA here is from genome assembly GCA_963574415.1 of Tarsius wallacei. Classification (NCBI taxonomy): domain Eukaryota; kingdom Metazoa; phylum Chordata; class Mammalia; order Primates; family Tarsiidae; genus Tarsius; species Tarsius wallacei. The sequence continues at coordinate 8,481 of CAUYQG010227471.1, forward strand.
ATCACATTAGACCTTTGTATGTGGTTCTGTTTGTATCTTAATTGTTTTTGTAACCGTTTTAAAGTTTACTACAGTATTTTGAAATGAAGTAATGGAATAACTGTCATCCAAATGTTTATGTAGCAATGCTAGTTGTCTACCTAATGTCTGACTGTTGCAGTGAGAGAGAGAGAGAGAGTGTGTGTGTAGGTGGACATGTGTTTGTTTCTGTTTTCTATTAGTATATCAAAAGTGTAGTTTGTTCAGAAATATGAACTGATAATTCTAGGGCATTTAATGACTAATACGGGGTGTGTGTGTGTGTATAATGAGATGCTTTTTAAAAAACTGATATCTGTACTCTGGCAGATCTCTAAACCTTATGTTTATAAAGTTTCTAATGCTTCACGTTTTTTAGTATCTTAATAAATCTAGGCTTAGAGTTCTCTTAAATGAATATCTTATGGGAGTGGGTACCTAAGGGATGAGAGTATTGGTAGATAATCAAGAAATGGAGAGGAATTATGTTAGAGTGAGGCTGAGAAAAAGAAGGAATTATAATGTGGGATTTACCATAGGAGAATGGTGACACGTGGAAACTACCATGCTAGACTGTGAAAAAGACATTTATTTTCACGAAAAAGAAATGAAATTGACAAAATGTGGGCTTTGAGGAGGTAGATTATTGTTGAAGGGGCAGGTTACTGTGGATTAGTTATTGCAGCCGAGAGGGACCCTCGGTGAGAATGTGGAGAATCCGTCACCATTTGGACAGTAGTAGGATCGCTGCTTCGTGAAGTCTGCCATCTGCCTGTGGTTGGAATGGAAGGGCAGGAAACCCAGACAGAATGAAGAGGACTGTTTTTGTGAAAAAGGAACATATTTTAAAGTTAGTTTCTAGTTGTCTGAGACTAAAGTTACAATATGAAAAGTCTATAAAAGATAACTTTATATGGTATTTTAGTTCTTGATATCTTCTAAGTGTTGGTTATTTCCTGCTGGGTTTCTGTATGACAGCCTTTAGCCTGCTTTATGTCGCATCCTACTGTCCTCCATTCTGACCACACAATTGATTTAGTAATGACTTTTTTTTTTTGAGTTGGAGTCTCAGTCTGTCGCCCAGACTGGAGTACAGTGGCGTGTTCCCGGCCACTGCAGCCTCGACCTGCTGGACTCCAGCGATCCTTCGGCCTCAGCCTTCCAAGTAGCCAGAACTACAGGCGTGCGCTACCACACCTGGCTAATTTTTTTATTTATTGTAGAGACCAGTTCTTACCAAGTTGCCGGGGTGGGTCTCAAACCTGTGGGCTCAGGCAATCCACTCGCCTCGGCCTACCAAAGTGCTGGAATTACAGACTGAGCCACCGAGCCCGCCCTGGTAATGACTTTCTAACTTGAAGTTCTGCTTCAGAAAATTGTGGTGCATAGTAAGTACAAGTATCAATTTGCCCCTATGAATTTGTATCTCACATGATGGATGTGGGTGGAACTTTTATAAATTTAATTATTTAAGTCTGGCAGATTAATTTAAGAAAAGCCATGGGCAAGTAATTTGGGAAGGAGAATCTTATCATCAGACCTGCTTTTATTTTTATTTGTATGTTTAGATATTAAGTTATGTTGGAGGTGGTTCCTTTACATTCAAATGATAAGTGAGGGATTTTAGTTACTCAAAATTGGTTAAATAGTATATGCTCTTAAAAGTTTCTGTGCCTTTTGAATACCGAGTTTCACACTTGGGACAAACTTAGGTTATAACATCCCTTTGGATTTTAAATAACTTTGGTAACTTCTGACTAGTATTTCACTTAAATATTTTAATTTTTAATTGAAATATGACAGCATTATAGTTCGAGATCCAACCAAAGTCTGCAAACCATGGGTTAGGAAGTTTTAGGTGATTTAGTTATCCTGTTTTTCCCAGTATGCTTCAAACTTGGTCTAGTGTTATCAATAGGACAAGTTTGAGATCGTGTCACCACTCAGTGCCATCTGCTTGCATGTGCATGTAAGCAATAGTAGGCCTTAGGTAATGGATAGAAAGAATCACTGCTCTGTGGTTTTCTTAGTTGGTGCTGCTGAGGCTCAAGTGTGTGGCTGGGTCAGCTTGTATCTCACAGTGAGAGTCAGTTTTGATCTTTTGCAACTGTAGCACTTCCACAACCATGTGGCCAGTGTCCTCTGTGTGTTGTCATACTGAAGATAGACTTGTGAAGTTTTATAATAGTGCAATGAAAATCCTAATGACTCAACTCAATTTTAAAACGATTTCTTAAAACATTCAGATAACCTGCAAGGGAGTGCTCTTTATATGAAGAACCAACTCTCTCCTCCCACCCTGTTGTTAATTCTCACAATATAGAGTAGTAAACTTTTTAAAAATTATATAAGCCAAAGTGTTTTATAGAAAATCGGTCATAAATTGCATCTCACCTCGGCCTCCCACAGTGCTGGGATTATAGGCATGAGCCACCGCGCCTGGCCAGACTCCTGTTTCTTAGAGACTCAGCGCCAACTTTTTGAAAATACTAGCAGCAATAATACTTAAGTGCTTTCTGAATGTCAGGCATACTTATTTAATTCTCAGACAAGCCTAAGATACAGATACTATTCTTTTCCATTTTACAGGTGAGAAAATTGAGAAATAATAGCTGGTGGGTACTGTTTTTTTCCTGCTGACCACAAGTACATTATCAAATGACCAAATAGTCAAAGTGAGACTTAGCATACCATTTATATAAACATGATTAAATCCTATAAGTAAACAGTTATCCATAAACAATATGTAAACGAATGTAACTGAGGCAAACCTCAGAATCAAAAGGCGTCGGGTACAGTGGTTCATGCCTGTAATCCCAGCACTTGGCGGGGGTCGGAGGCTAAGAGGGTTGCCTGAGCCCATGGGTTCGAGACTAGCCTGGGCAACTTGGTGAGATCCCGTATCTATAGTAAATCAGAAAATTAGCTGGGCGTGGTGGCGTGCACCTGTATTTCCACCTACTTGGAAGGCTGAGGCTGAGGGAATGCCTAAACCCAGCAGGTCGAGGCTGTGGTGTCTGTGAGCGTGCCACTGCTTTCCAGCCTGGGCGACAGAGTGAGACTCTCAAAAAAAAAAAAAAAAAGGGAGAAGACCCCTGGAAACTGAACAGCTCCTACGTTCTGTGTCCTCCATGTTCTGGTCAGTTTTTGTAGTCTTCATTAGTCTCATGGGACTGCTGGGTGGGCACTTAGGTGGTTTCATTATTTATGTATACACTGGATGTTTGGTATTCACAACTTAACATTTTAAAGTATTTAGCATGGGAAACGTGTGAGTTGGTATAGGCAACATTGTGAATCCTGCATATTTCAGGCTGATGTGCCAAACAGGTCTGCATAACTAGAAGGTTGAGTGTAGCTTATAGTACCTAGTTTTTATTACCCAACAGTGCCTTGTTCGCCGATTTTCATCATGGGATTAAAAACTTTCTTTGTGAATAATAGTATCCAGAGAAAGCCAGTGGTTAATGCTGGTTTTTGCAGATTTAGATAAACTCTTGCTTTTCTACGATGCTGCAGAATGAAGGAAGTTTATTTTAGTGGCAGTTCATGAATGTTGCTCATTTCTTTCATATTCTTTGTTGTGTCTTGTGCCCATGAAAGATAATGAATGACAAGGTGTGTTTGATAGTTTGTGAGGACATTTGAATCTTTGAGTTTATTAAAGGAAAGGGAGGAGTTTAGTGGGAATTCCTAGACTTCTGGGCTCTTAGGTTGTTTTTATCACTTCAGTACATAATTTTAAAAGTTTCTTAGGCCAAATCAAAATACAGATTTTATCTTATTTTACTTTTTGAGTCGGAGTCTTACTCTGTCTCCCAGACTGGAGTGCATGCTCACAGCCACCGCAGCCTTGACCTGCTGGACTCAGGTGATCCCTCCACCTCAGCCTTCCAAGTAACTGGAACCACAGGTGCATGCTACCACACCCGGCTAATTTTTGTATTTATTGTAGAGATGCGGTCTCGCCAAGTTGTACAGGCTGGTCTCGAACTCCTGGGCTCTGGCAGTCCTTTTGCCATGGCCTCCCAAAGTGCTGGGATAATAAGAGTGAGCCACTGCACCCGGCTTCGGGTAATTTTTTTATTTATTGTAGAGACGAGGTCTCGTCATGTTGCCCAGGCTGTCCTCAAACCCCTGAGCTCAGGCAGTCCTTTCACCTCTGCCTTCCAAAATGCTGAGATTATAGGTGCGAGCCACCATGCCTGGCCTTTTAATAATTTGCGAATTTTTCATGGCAATTGAATATATTTTATTTTATTTATTTTAATTAAAAAAATTTTTTTTTTTGAGTCTTATTCTGTTACCCAGGCTGGAATGCAGTAGCACATTCATGACCACCGTAGCCTCAACCTGCTTGGCTCAGGCGATCCTATCATCTCAACTTTTCAAGTAACTGGAACTACAGGCGCACACCACCACACCTGGCTCATTTTTTTGATTTATTATAGAGATGAGGTCTCACCAAGTAGCCCAGACTGGTCTTGAACCCCTAGGCTCAGACAGTCCTCTCACCTCCGCCTCCCAAAGTGCTAGGATTACAGGTATATATATACAGCCTCAAACCCCTGGGCTCAGGCAATTCTCTCGTCTCGGCCTCCCAAAGTGCTGGGATTACAGGCTTGAGCCACTGTACCCAGCTATGAATATATTTTAACAGTATCATCTCTAGTGCATAAATACCATGGGTGCACAGTATTCCATTAGTAAATTTCCCAGTGTTTATTTAAATGATTTTTTTATAGGTTTCAATTTTTTATTATAAAAGTTTTGCTGTAAGTACCATTTTAGTTGAATTTTTCCATTCATTCTTAGTTATTTCCTTAGGACAAATTCCAAAAGGTAGAATTATCTTCTTCTGTGCATTTTAATATTTTTTGGTATGTATAATTTAGAAATTGAAAGTCCCTTCCCCCAGGACAAGCACCATTGAAGTATTTGTCCTGCCTTTTCCTGTGTATATTCTAACATAAATAATGAGCTATTTTATTTGTATGGAAATTTTTATATATAGTTTTATATAACTGTCTCTGTCTGTTTTGAAAGATCTGATTGTGCCTTAACTATAGCAAATTTTGCCTAATGTATTTTGCCTAAGAGATTTTGGTCATGTTTTCATACCACTATCTACAATTCTGCCTCATTCTTTTAAGCTGCATAATGTACAGTGATTTGTCCATTGTCCTATTGAAGGGTCATTTATTTCCTATTTTGTGTTTGTGTACAACTTTGTTTGCTTGTGTTTGCATCATATATTTCAACGTGTGATAAAATTGCTGGGTCATTTAACAATTGGAAGTACTTTATAAGCGTAGATCTTTTTTGTGTGTTTTCTATTTTTTCATTCTGTTTGTCTACTCTGATATTGGACCAGACTTTAATTACTATAGCTTTATAGTGTTGAGCTTTTATATCTAGAAACACAAAATGTTCTAATAAGTAGGCAATTGTGCCTGCATATTTTTCAGAGTCACAGTTTAATTTTGGCTAGGTTTTGGCTTATTATTATTTTAAGACAAGTATATATATTTTAACTAGACTAGAATAATACAGATTTTTGAGAACTTTTAGTGCCTGACAGTAATTCAGACCTTTAAAAGCACCTCTCAGTTGTATAGTGAACAAACAAGCTATTGAGCTGTGAGTTTTCTGGCAGTACTTAGAACCATAACATTTCTGTCAAATGTGCCTTTTAATCTTTGGTTTATTGATTTGGACTTATACTCTCTCTCCTATCTAACTTTTATTCTTTTTAAAGGAGATGTATTCTTTCTCTTTTAAAAAACTTTTATTTTTTAGAAACAGGTCTCTCTCAATCCGTTGCCCAGGCTGGAGTACAGTACTGTGATCATAGCTCACGGCAGCCTCACACTTCAGTGCTCAAGGGCTCCTCCTTCCTCAGCCTCTCGAGTGGCTGGGACTACAGGTGTGTACCACCACGCCCAGCTAATTTTTAATTTTTTTGTAGAGATGGGCATCTCGCTATGTTGCCCAGCCTGGTTTCGAGCCTGACTTCAAGCAGTCCTTGCAAACTGCTAGGATTGTAGGCTGTCTCTGCCCTTTTTGGAATTCTGGTAATGTATTTATTTTCCATATCTTATACTGTGTTTCTGCTTATTTTTATAGAGTTCCATTACTTATGTCTTATCTTCGGAGTTATCCATGCACTTTACTGAGGTTTAGAGTAGAATGTAGTTCAAAATATGTAAGCATAGATGTTATATTAGGTAATAACATCTTTGTGAATAAGCATTCAGGTTTTTTTTAGAGTCTTAATCTAGAGTTTTTACCTGATTCATAAAGGTTTCTTTATGTAAAATAAGTAAACATTGTAAAAGAATTTTGCTTTGGTTTTTAAAGTAGAAATGTTTTTAGTTTTTAAAAAACATGAGTTTTTTCCCTAAGACTTTTTCTTTAAGTTTAGCCACTCACACCATTATTAAAATCTTTAAATGTTGATTCTATTAGTGACTGTGATACTACCTATGAGCTAACTTTCTTTTTTGGGATGCACTCTCAAGTGAGATTTTCAAATGCTTTTAGTGTTCTGGAAGAGTTTGTTTACCTTTGTAAAGAAAAATCTCTCCTGAGAGTACTACGTTTGCCACTAGGATGAAAACTAATCATAACAAACATAATAAATGGTAGTCAGAAGCCAGGTAACTCAGACAGAACTGTTTGCTAAGACTAGTCTCTGCTTGGAGTTGAGTTGTCACCACTGCTAGGTGGGGCTCATTACAGAGAGGCTTACCTTGCTTTGGGCTGTGGGTCTTCATCTATCAAAGTAAAAAGCCAATTGTTTTCTCTCATGGTAGTTGTATGTTCTTTTACGTGGTATATTTATAAAAAGTAACATCTCAGTTGTGGCTTTATCTGTTGAAATTTACCTTTTTTTTGGAGTTGGAGTCTCACTCGTTGCCCAGATTGGAGTGCAGTGGCTCACGGTCACCACAGCCTCGACTTGCTGGTCTCAGACTATCCTTCTGCCTCAGCCTTCCAAGTAGCTGGAACCACAGGTGTGTGCCACCATGCCTGGCTAATTTTTTTTGATTTATTGTGGAGACCAGGTCTCACCAAGTTGTCCAGGCTAGTCTCGAACCTCTGGGCTCAGGCAATCCCTCATCTCCATCCCCCGAAGTGCTGTTATTACAGGTGTGAGCCACTGCATCTGGCCAAGATTTACCATTTAACTAAATTGGAGAGTTTATTCTTTGGTACACATTAAAAAATAAATAAATAAATAAATAGAAGCCAGGTGTGGTGGCTCAAGCCTGTAATCCCAGCACTTTGAGGGGGCCAAGGTGATAAGTTTGTCTGAGCCCGCAGGTTCAAGACCAGCCTGGGAAACATGATGAGACCTTGTCTCTACAATAAATAAAAAAAATTAGCTGGGCATGCACCTGTAGTTCCGGCTACTTGGAAGGCTGAGGCGGAAGGGTGGCCAGAGCCCAGCTGGTTGACTCTGGGATGGCCATGAGCGTGCCACTGCACTAGCCTGGGTGACAGAGTTAAGACTCCAACTCTAAAAAAATGTATAT
>CAUYQG010227485.1:0-13069 GCA_963574415.1 Tarsius wallacei
TCTCTGACCTGTTGATCGTCAGCTTTGCAGGTTCTGTTCCTGTTTCTTTTTGGTGTCTTGGGGTTGATCTTCTCTTGTTCTTCAGATCAGTGGTTCATTGGGCACTTTAATTCAGGAGACAGCAACAACAGTGGCTCCCAAAGTGACCCATCAAAATTCAGGTGGAATATAGTATCCTCCATAATGTAAGCCATGAAACTGGATGTTCTTGACCTGTGTCTAGAGAACATTCCTTCCTGGTCTGTGAGTGGAGAGAGCCAGCCGAGGGCAGATATGAGTCAGACCCTGGTGTCAGGTACACCCTAGGCTTACCTTGAACTTGCTCTGCCTGGCAGAGGCCCAGGGAGGGCGAGGAGAAGCTTCTCCTGCCTTGCCATGGTCATTGTCACTTTGTAGAGGACAGTCTAATCTCCTTCAGCTTGGCTTGTTTCCATTTGTGGGTTTTTTCTTTTTCTATCAGGGTACCTAAGGAACTCTGGCAGCATGATGATAGCCATTTTCACTCTTCCAAAGGCTCAGTAAGACTTAGACAAGGCCAGTCGCAGTGGCTCATGCCTATAATCCCAGCACTTTGGGAGGCCGAGACGAGAGGATTGCCTGAGCTCACAGGTTCAAGACCAGCCTGAGCAACTTAGCGAGACCTCATTGCTACAATAAATCAAAAAATTAGCCAGGCATGGTGGTACACGCCCGTAGTCCCAGCTACCTGGAAGGCTGAGGTGGAAGGGTTGCCTGAGCCCAGCAGGTTGAGACTGCGGTGGCCGTGAGCGTGCCACAGCGCCTCAGCCTGGGCAACAGAGTGAGACTTCAACTCCAAAAAAAAAAAAAAAAAATACTTAGACAAAACAGGTAGAAATGAAATTTCATATCAGTAGAAATCTGGATGCCTTCTATCTTCTTTCTAGGACTGACATGTGTAGTCTTTTGCCCTTCTGAGCTTTCTTCGTTTTACTTACTTGCTAGGCTTGGCCAGGGGCCAAGGCCAAGGGGATGATCCACTGGCTGCCCAAGTGGGATGAGCTTGACACTGCCAGACTTCTCTCCTCTTGCAAGGATATAAGCCATTCTTGGTATAAAGCTCCAGGCATGTCTTTTCTTTATACATGTAGTGAGTTTGGCTTGACCGCTAGACCAGTGTTGCTCTGGCAATAACTGGGATTGTATCAAATGAACATGAAACTCAATATGGCAGCATGGTCTCCTCCATTTTTTGAGCCTCTGATTTTCAGAATGCCTGAGCAGATAGCAACTTTTCCCCTAAGCACTTGCCGGATTTGCATATATACACCAGGTCTCTGTGAAATGGTCCATGTGACTGTGTTGTTACCTTATAAAGGTAACAGCTTCTCATGTAAAGCATTTATCATAGTACCTGGCACATGGTAATTGCTCAGTACAGTTACCCATTAACACAATTATTATAATTTTTATTGTGCAAATAGAACCATCCTATAGTGTATAGTACCATATAGCTTAATCTTAAAAAGAGCTGGCATGCTATAGAACTTCACAGCTATTAAACGATTTTCAGTCATCATCTCCTTTAATCCTCAGAAAAATAGTTTAAACTCCACCTTTACATAAAATGTCCTCCATTGGTTCTAACCTCTCTCTCCTCTGAGCCACCATAGCACGTAATTTGCTTCTATTTGTCTCCTCTCCCTTTTCTATCATATACAACCCTGGGGATTCCACAACATCCTCCTCTGCCCTCAGATGACATCACTCAGGAGCCCCTGCTGACTAGGTTTGGTTGCGAGACACCAGATCAGAGGTATAGTAGTCAGAGTTCTCCAGAAAAACAAAAGCATATAAAGAGATGTATTATAAGGGACTGGTTCCCATGATTATGGAGGCTGACAAATTGCAAGATTTAAAGGGTGAGTCAGCAAGCTGGAGACCCAGGAGAGCTGAAGGTGTAGTTCTAGTCTGTGGGCTAGCAGTCTTGAGACCCAAGAAGAGCTAATATTTGAGTTCTAGTACAAAGTTAGGAAAAAAGCTGATGTTTCTGTTTGAAAACTATCAGGCAGGAAATTTTTTTTTTTTTTTTTTTTTTTTTTTGAGTAGGAGTCACACTCTGTCACCCAGTAGTGTGCAATGGCACACTACTCACGGCTACCACAGCCTCACCTGCTGGGCTCAGGCAATCCTTTCACCTCAGCCTTCCAAGTAACTGAAACTACAGGCACATGCCACCATGCCTGGCTACTTTCTTGCTTTATTGTAGAGATGAGATCTCGTCAAGTTGCCCAGGCTGGCCTCGAACCTATGGGCTCAGGCGATCCTCTCACCTCGGCTTCCCAAAGTGCTCAGATTATAAGTGTGAGCCACCATGCCCCGTCTAGAAAAAATTTTACTTGGGGGAGGGTCAACCCTTTCTTTCTGTTTAGGCCCTCAACTGGTTGGATGAGCCCACTCACACAAGAAAAAACAAACTTCTACACTCAGTTACACATGTCAAGGGCATTCAAAAACACCCTCATAGAAACATCCAGAATAATGTTTGACCAGATATCTGGGCACCCTATGACCCAGTCAAGTTGACACATAAAATTGGCCATCACAGAGAATAAAGGAGAGAAAGATCAGACCACTTCTTTCCTACAGCCTACCTGCCTTGGCATAGTGTCTCTGGGATACTATGTGGCTGCATTTCTCTGGGACAATAGCTCCAGAGGAACAGTTTTCACTCCAGGCTTCATCTCTATTTTCCACCATGCTAATGGCTCCCTTTGTTATTATTCTTTGGGAGCTTGAGCAACCTTTGTTGATTCCTTTAACCCAGCATGCACCTGGATGATTCCATTATTTAAGCCTTTTCATCTGAGCCTTTAGGGTTGAGTGTTGTTTCCACTTGAGACCCTGAGTGAGAGTCATGGCAGTATTCGTCTTTCTCTTCATTTTATAATTATAATAGAAATATATGCTTACTGCTTTCTATTAGAAAATAGAGAACACATAAAGAAAAAAATAAAAACCAAAAAGAGATCACCATTACTCATCTACTGTGTCTCCTATTAGTATATGTAAGAAGGGCACCATTATAAAAATAACCTACTCTTTTGTTGTTGTTGTTGATTTTGAGTTGTAGTCTCACTCTGTCACCCAGGCTAGAGTGCAGTTGCACGCTCACGGCCACTGCAGCCTCAGTCTGCTGGGCTTAGGTGATTCTTCCACCTTAGCCTTCCAAATAGCTGGAACTACAGGCACGTGCTACCACGCCTGGCTTATTTTTTTTGATATATTGTAGAGACGAGGTCTTACCAAGTTGCCCAGGCTGGTCTCAAACTCCCGGGCTCAGGCAATCCTCTAACCTCAACCTCCCAAAGTACTGGGATTACAGGCTGAGCCACTGCACCCGGCCTACTCTTAATAATAATAAAAAAGAAATAACTTCAAAAAATAATTTACTCTTATTGTATGAGTCTCATTTTTTGAACATTCTTTAAGGATGCAATTTTAATGGCTGCCTATTTTTTTGTGGTATTTATAACTCTCTTTTGGTGCTTAGATGATAAATTATTTTCTGCCCCTAGAAGTTACTCACAGAGGTCCATTTGCTGTGTCATTTAACTAACTCGGTACTTTGCACGTTAATATCATTCAGTCAAAGCCACAATCATTCACCCCACCCTTTCAAAAATGTTAAGTAGTTTACAAAGATAAATAAAATATTACAAGAGAACATATATTTAAAATAAATGAAGGTAAAAGAAAAAGTAAGCATAAGCATAGTAAAATAAGCTGGATTCAAGAGTGAGGTCAGAATGCAATAATGCATCCAAGAATCTTATACTCTTATTAGAAGTTGGCCACAAACTTGGCTCTAAGCTTTCTAACAATCTAAAAAGGAGAACATTCGTAGTTACTCAATCGGAGTTTCCATAAAATAAAAACAATCCAGTTACTTGGTTGTAGTCCTGACAGAGAGCCACAATGTAGTCAACAATGTCCATACAGTCAAAGCAGAGAGGGATTTCACAGGGTTGCTTCTTATAAAATCCGTCTACACAAGCTGAGGATATTGTGCTCAACTGAAATTCAGGAAAAGCAATTCTACCAGGGGCCTGGTGAAAATATATTCCTGATGCACAGCTCTGCACCGGCTTAACCCGGGGGTGGAATTCAGAGAATCTAGAGAAAAGGAGGGCTTGCATATTCTTCAGGAAAATCTCCACACTGGGTCTTTTTATAATGCCTATATAGCTGTATCTACCTTTATGAAGCAGCAGGGCTCTGGCTCCAGCAGCACGGTCATTTGAACTATCATAGATTCACATTACAGAAAATTATGAACCCATAGCCAAACTGAAAGAACAAATGGACTGTCAGCAATAGTGGGAAAGGTCTCAGGCAGAGTGGTAGACTTATCAGCTGCCTCCATCAGCCCAGGGGGGACATCGAACCTCAAAATCGATCCAAAAGGATGAGATTCTAATGCTTTAAGAAGGACATTTTGGTGTGGTCTTACGCCTCTGTAAAATAGGGATCTGAACTTGGAAAATACTGAATACAGTGAAGTCCCTGGAAAGAAGGACCGGAAAAACTCTACTGTTAGCTCATCTCTGGGTAGGGCTCTGATTTAAATGTAAAAAAGCAAATAAACAAAAAAGTCCTCCCATAGAAGTGAAACCCCAATCCCGAGCCACTTGGAAGTACAGAGTCCTGATTTATGAAATCATACCTGCAAAGTTAACATAAAAATTGTTCCCAGACCAGTGAAACCCATGAACTCTTGCCAAAGAGAATGGGAAACAAATCTGTAGGGACATTTCTCCTACCCAGGCTCATGGGACGCCCACAGAAACAAGCAACTGCAGTTAAAGAGGCGCTTACAGCGAAAAGTTGCAAACCACAAAACAAACCGATGAGTCACATCAGTGAAAGTCAGCAGATACAAATGTACGAAAAACTTGTGCTCCCCGCCAATCTGAGATATAAGAAGGGGTCTATATAAGAACTATGTTTAAATAATTTTAAAGTTCAAAGAGGGAATAGAAACCAGATGAAAAATCAGGACACTAAAGAAAGGAGAATCTAAACAGAATTGAAAATGAAATATATAGTTATTGAACTCAAAAGACAGGTTAAAAAACAGATCCACACACAGTTAAACAAAGACCTGAGGAAACCTCCCAGAATTCAGCTCAAAGAGAAAAAACAATTTTAAGATAGTAAAGGGCCCTCAAGATCTGAGTTCAAGATCATATTTAACTTTCCATGGACACAGCACTCACCGTGGGCAGGCTCTGCACTGTTCTTTATAAAGGGCATCTGGCCGGGCTCAGTGGCTCAGTCTGTCATCCCAGCACTTTGGGAGGCTGAGGCAAGTGAATTGCCTGAGTCCACAGGTTTGAGACCAACCCGGGCAACTTGGTGAGACCTCGTCTCTACAATAAATCAAAAAAATATTAGCCGGATGTGGTAGCGCGCTCCTGTAGTTCCAGCTACTTGGAAGGCTGAGGGGGAAGGATCGCCAGAGTCCAGCATTTCAATGCTGGGGTGGCCGTGAGTGTGCCACTGTACTCCAGCCTGGACAACAGACTGAGACTTTGACTCAAATAAATAAATAAATAAATAAATAAATAAATAAATAAATGTCATCTAACTTAATCTCCTTAATCCTATTTTCCACATGTAACTGAGGCATGACCCAGTTTATAATTGGCAGATCTTGGAATGGACCCCAGGTGCTCCATCCTTTCTGACTGTGGTACAACTGTCCTCTAATATGCCGCTGCTTCTGTGATCCTCTCTCTCTCTGATGCATTATCCATTTCCCTCCTTGCTGGATCATCCATATCAGTAAATAACGATGCTCTTGTATTTCTCAACATTAAAAATCCTTTCTTGGGCCAGGCACGGTGGCTCACACACCTGTAATCCCAGCACTTTGGGAGGCAAGGTGGGAAGACTGCTTGAGCCCAGGAGTTTGAGACCAGCCTAGGCAACATAGAAACACCTCATCTCTACAAAAAAAATCAAAAAATTAGCCAGTCATGGTGGCAATTGCTTGTAGACCCAGCTACTCGGGAAGCTGAGGCAGAAGGATCGCCTGAACCCATGAGTTGGAGGCTGTGGTGAGCTGTGATTGTGCTACCACACTCCAACCTGGAAGACAGAATGAGACTCTGACTCAAAAAAAAAAAAATCCTTTTTCTTGACTTTATATTCTCCATCAGTTACTAATCCCATTATTCTGCTGTTTACCACAACCAAAATTTATAAAAGATTTCTACAAAGACTGTCTTGACTTCCTTACCTACTTTTGTCTATTTAACTATTTTTGCTTCAACTCAATTTGTTATCTATGCTATACCACACTATCTTAGCACATGTCTCTGAGCTTCATGTTCATATATTTGACTGACTATTGAATTCCAAATTTAACATATACAACTAAACCCTTGATCTCCATCTTCTCCATTTATATGATAAAAATGTAAAAAAAAAAAAAATGTAAATTATCTCCCCACAAAATGCTTATTAATAACAAAGAAAAAATGTAACTTTATTGGCATAGATAATCTCTGTCAAGGAAAGATAATCACCAATAATTTGACAGATATTGTATGATTCTTGATATAATGGTCTGAGAAGGGCACAACATCACTTCCATGGTCCTAGTAAAAAAATATATATAATCAAAATGTATAGCCAAAAATGTATAACCTGAATCTATTCAAAGAGAAATATCAGGGCCAAGGAGTGGTGGCTCATGCCTGTAATCCCAACAGTTTAGGAGGTCAAAGCTGGAGGATGGCTTGAGTCCAGGAGTTTGAGACTAGCCTGAGCAACATAGTGAGACCTCATATCTACAAAAAACAAAAAAATTAGCCAGGCTTGGTGGCACGTTCCTGTAGTCCAGTTACTCAGGAGGCTGAGGTGAGAGGTTTGCCTGAGCCCAGAAGGTCAAGGCTGCAATGAGCCATGATTGTGCCACTGCATTCCAACCTAGGTGACAGGAGAAAGACAGAGAGAGAGAGAGAGAGTGAGAGAAAGACAGAGAGAGAGAGAGACAGAGATAGAGAGAGAGAAGAGAGAAGAAAAAAAAGAAACATAGATAATACAAACCTAAATAGAGGGACACTTAAAAATGGTCTATAATTTTTTTTTTAAGTGAGGTCATGAAAGACAAGGAAAGATTTAGCCATGGTTTCAAACTTAAGGAGACTAAATTGATTAAACAGACAACTACCAAACACAATGTGTGGTTTTAGATGGAATCCAACACTAGAAGAAATTTTTTTTTTTTTAGTTATGAAGGATATTAGTGAGACATTTGAATGGATATGCCAATTAGAATATTACTGTATGAGTGTTAATTTCTTGATTTTGATCATTACACTGTAGATATGTAAGAGAATGGATTTATTTGTAGGAAATATACACTTATAGGCATAAAGATCATCATGTCAGCAACTTATTCTCAAATGGTTTTGTAAAAATACAGTATACATAGACACTTCTGTGCAACACAAATGCATACATGCATTCATATACATTTATAGAAAATGATGAAGCAGAAAGAGTATGCCGTTAATATTTGGAGAACCTGGGCAAAGGGTATATAGAAATTCTTGTATTATTTTTGAAACTTTTCTGTAAGGCAATTACTTCAAAATAAAATGGTTGACACACATACAAGTAGAGCAAATAATGTAACAAACCCCTATGCAATCATCATCTAGCTTTGTTGATTATCAACTCATGCTAATCTTGTTCCATCCTTTTCTACACTTCCATGCACCACATTGGCATGGTGCTTTAGTCCTGCAACATTTTCACAAACACTCTTTCATTTTGAGCCTCACAGCAATCCTACAAAAAGAAAAGTAAGAACTATTTTCTCCATTAGGTAGACAAGGTGGTTTAGACTGTGAAGTTAGGAAATTGACCTATGTTCATATAATTAGTGAAAACTTCAGGACTCAAACTCCTGATTTCTGATTTGGGTTCATGTCTCATTTTCCCACATAACATTATTCCAAAACAGTAAAAGTGGGAGCTTAATGGGCTCTCCAGGAGTTTCATCTTTCTTCCTGGGCCTGTGCCACCATCTTCACTTAAACAGCCCAAGACCTCTGAGGTCTTGAGGTCCATAAGGATGCAAGGAAATCCTACTACCTCTGACATCTGCAACAGCTCAAATGCTACTTGCTGGGTGGAGACAATTCTGTCTCTTGTCTCTTGTCTCTGTCTCCTGTCACTTCTACCTTTCCAAGCACGTCGTAATTATTGTTTCCTTTGCATTCCCACATCTCTTTGCGGGGGCCTTTATTGTTATGTTTCCACTTCATATTAGAGCTGGGTCTTTGTGTGTCTCTCTCTTTTCAGCTAGAAAGTGAGTTCCCTGATGCTGAGTCTGTGTCTTCTCCGTATCTTCCTCATCTATTATCATCCTGGCACCCTCAAATGAGCAGTTTGGAGAGAGTTTAACAAAAGGACTATTTACAAGAATGTGAGCTGCGTTTGGAAAAGGAAAACAATGTATATTGGCCTCCCTCCCCCACTACTGCGCCCCCCCACGTTTCTCACCCTTAGACCTGAGTAGTTACTGGAATCTTCCAGAATTACAGAAAGCATGATGGATGGGACTGTGCTGACAGGAGATGACTCCTGTCTAGAAAGTGCAGCCAGACCACAAGATCCCCACTGAGGAGTTTCTGTCTACTGGCCCATACTGACCAGAAGCCAGAAGACAAGGGAGCAGGAACCGTCAGTAGAGGCCAGCCTCCCTGGGTCCAGAGCAGGGACAGGCAGAAAGTGGGATGGAGAATGTGCCCAGCACATAGCAGAGAGCCCAGCACATAATTGGTACACAGAAATATTTTTAATTACATTGCTGAATCTTAGATAGTGCTCATAGATACACACTTGAAATATAGAAAACTTTTTTTGGAATTGACACATGTTTAGCACAGTTCAAAACAGAGAAATACCAGATATATTATCAATGTTTCAAGCATTACGCTGACCTGATGAACTCAGCTTTCTAACCCAGAGCAAAAAGCTGACGGCTCTATTTAGGAATGTCGCAGTTAAAGCATTCAGTACTGTATGATTATGAAGTAATCATTCTTTCCCACTAAATGGATTCAGTTAGAGATCTTGCATATGCTTCAATATTAGAAAAGTATGTTTTTTGTTCTATTTTTCTTACCCAAATGCTGAAGGTCTCCAGCCTGTTTAATAATTAAAACAACAGGCGACTTAGACGGAATGGCAAATATTGCAGCTAATGATAACTATGCACAAATATTTCAGTTACGCCACCTCTGAAGAAACTGGAGAGTTGGTTTCCTAATTATCCACAGTGACGGCCAAAGTTCCAAAACAGACACTGCTGGCCCTCCAGGTTTCCACAACTCTTTCCCCAGCAATCAGATCCTCTGCTTTTATTAATACATCTGCATGGTGACATTTGTAACACAAAATCCTTGCTTCAAAGGCCACTCAATGTTCAAATTTTCAACTTATCCTTTTAACAAAAATACCCTGAAATGTCTGAATCATCTTCTCAAACTCCTTGAACATCTATAATTAATAAGCTGAGATTGTGGTTTCGTACAATGTCTAGTTTGCTGAAAGTTACTGAGTCTCAGTCTGTCTCCCAGGCTGGAGTGCAATGGCACACTCACGGCCATCGCAGTGTCAACCTACTGGACTCTGGTGATTCCCTCTGCCTCAGCCTTCCAAGTAGCTGGAACTACAGGCACGCACTACCACGCCCAGCTAATTTTTTTGATTTACTGTAGAGACGAGATCTCACCAAGTTGCCCAGGCTGTTCTCGAACCTGTGGGCTCAGGCAATCCCCTCACCTCGGCCTCCCAAAGTGCTGGGATAACAGGCTTGAGCCACCGCGCCCAGCATGTCAATACATTTTATGGTCACCCTACTTAAGATCCAGCCTCAGTGTTATCTTCAGGACTTTAAAAATAGGTAGATGACAACACTTCTCAAGTAGCAACCTCACTAACATTAACATTGCGATATCTATGCCGTAGATTTGTCAATCCATTGCTGCATTGTATTCGTTTCTTAGGGTCACCATCACAAATGCTCACAAATGTGGTGGCCTCACCCAGCAGAAATATATGTGTTCATAGTTCTGGAGGCCAGAAGTCTCAACTCAAGGTATGGGCCTCCCTCTAGAGGGTCTAGGAGACAATCTGTTCTTTGCCTCTTTCAGCTCCCAGTGGCTGTTGGCATTCCCTGGCTTGTAGCAGCATCCTTCTAATCTCCACCTCCCTGGTCACCATGCCTCCTCCTCTTCTATGTCTTCTCGTCTTCTGTGTTTGTAATTTCTCTTTGCCTCACACTTGTTAGGACTGTCACTATATTTAGATTCCACCCAGACTAAACAGGATAATCTCCTCATCTCAAGAGCATGAATTCAATTTCATCAGCAAAGTTTTTGTTTATTGTTTTCCAGATAAGGTCACATTTGCAGGTTCCAGGGATTAGGACACCATTTTTTTCCAACCCATTATCCATATTAAAGTCAAGTTTACATTTCCTAACCGTATTTTTGAAAATATGGGACTTCTGTGTACATTTAAAAAGATCCTGTGAGTCACTTATACTTGACATAATTGCACCTCAGATGTCCCCAGTAGAAATTAAGAACAATTCAGGACAGCCTCCCTGGCCCTTGCTCTGAGTTCTCAACTTTCTATAGCCCTCTTCACAGCAGATCATTTATCTTCTTTTTGTTAGTCCACTTCATGTTGAGAGTACATCAATGGGGCAAGAGAGACATTTGCCTAGGACACAGCATTTAAAGGTGTGCCCAAAACTTCAGTCATCAAGATAAATAAGAATAATGACTGAGGTTTTCAACACTCCCTTAAATAAATTCAACATTGAATAAAATATTATTTATCTAGATGACTGAACTTTTCCGTATTCCCTTGAAGTTGGCACCAAAGGTGATTACCTCACTTGCCTTCTGCTGGAGTCTACATCTTCTGCTGCTTGTGTGTTATAACCAGCATCATACCCTCTGTGTTTGTGGCATTCTCTAATAACAAGCACATAAAATCTTCTCTTTCTTTTCCACCCACAGTATTTTCTCAGTATCATAATCTGAAACTGTAGGTAAATAGCATGGACATATTTTGAAGGATTTAGCATCCTCGGTTATCTGGTCCCTTCCCAAAAACCTGCACCCCAGTCTCTTCCATCCTCAGATTCAGAAAGAAAAACAACAGGTTTTCCAACTTTCCCTTTTTTTTTTTTTTTTTGTTATTGTTGGTTTTTTTGAGTTGGAGTCTCACTCTGTCACCCAGACTGGAGTGCAGTGGCCATTCCCGGCCACCACAGCCTCGACCTGCTGGGCTCCGGAGATCCTTCCGCCTCAGCCTTCCAAGTAGCTGGAACTACAGGCGCGCGCTACCACGCCCAGCTAATTTTTGATTATTGTAGAGACGAGGTCTCACCAAGTAGCCCAGGCGGGTCTCGAACCTGCGGGCTCAGGCAATCCACTCACCTCAGCCTCTCAAGGCACAGGATTACAGGCTGAGCCACCGAGCCTGGCCCAACTTTCCATCAAACCAGTGAACACCAGACTTCTTTCCTGGTTTAAAAAACTACATTGAAATCAATCAATATGTGGTTGTTGAATGACTATAAGTGCTCCCCCCTCAAGAAAACCAAAACAAAACTCCCAAGATCTCATGCGCCTCTCATTTTTCTTTCTAGGGAAAAACTCATGTTTCCCATTTTGCCTCATTCTGACAAGTAATATTCAAAGTTATGTAGACCATAAGCCCTCTCTCAAAAGGCTGGCATGACAAACAACATCTTCCATGTCAAGTCAGCAGAATCCGAGAAAGCCTTGCCTGAAAGATCTCAGCACCTGAGTCCTTACTTGGAACCCATTTCTGTAAAAGACATCTTCTGTAAGGTTCCAGTCTATTACTACACTGCCTTCCTTCACCTTGGAGAGTTCTCAGGATTTACGGGACTTCTCCCAAAAGTCTCGATCTGAAAGTCTGCCCAGATCAGAGCCCCTTTTCCATAAAAGTGTGAGAAATGCCCTTACCATGTGGAATGGTGTATCATGAATCTGAACAGCCGCTGAGGAGGGTAATGCACGGCTTACAATGCAGAGAGTCTTAGGAGAAACAGTGTTTGTTCAGGTTCATTTTCAGAACAGGAGAGAACTTCATGACTGGTCTCCTTCTTGATTACTTCCTCAAAGTCACTGTTTAGGTATGATGTCAAGCCAGAACAAGGCTGTAGATTGTATGGAGACAAGCTGAGTTTGTCATGGGATGTTTAGGTAGTTCCAAATATAAATTTTTACAAAAGAAAGAATTCCTTACCTTGCCTTTTTTGTTGTTGTTGTTTTAACCTCAAGCCCATGTATAGAAGCTGGTGGCTATTGTTTATACATTAGTAGCTTATTAGTAGATTAAAACCATGTTATTTCTGTTTTCAATTTAATTTTCTTGCTCG
Organism: Tarsius wallacei; assembly: GCA_963574415.1. Classification (NCBI taxonomy): domain Eukaryota; kingdom Metazoa; phylum Chordata; class Mammalia; order Primates; family Tarsiidae; genus Tarsius; species Tarsius wallacei. The sequence continues at coordinate 12,464 of CAUYQG010227485.1, forward strand.
TCTTTAGTCTTAGCACTCCCAAAGAATTCTTTCTTTCTTTCTTTCTTTTTTTTTTGAGACAGACTTCCTCTGTCACCTAGGCTTCAGTACAGTGGCACAATCATACGTAGTTTACTGTAACCTCAAACTCCTGGACTCAAGGTATCTTCCTGCTCAGCCTCCCGATTTAATTTTTTTTTTTTTTTTTTTTGTAGAGACAGAGGTCTTGCTATGTTGCACGCCCAGGCTGGTCTCAAACTCCTGGGCTCAAGTGATCTTCCCACTTCAGCTTCCCAAAGTGCTGGGATTACAGATGTGAGCCATCACAGCTGGCCTTCTTTTGAAATAACAGTAGAACTGTAAACCGGGTGTGGTGGCACACGCCTGTAATCCCAGCACTTTTGGAGGCAGAGGCGAGAAGATTGCCTGAGCCCAGGGGTTCGAGATCAACCAGGGCAACTTGGTGAGAATTTGTCTCTAAACAAACAAACAAACACACAAGCAAACAAAACTGTAGCCGTAGAGCTTGTAAGGAAAAATAATTTATCCTTTAGTCAAGCTCAAGAAATTCTGTTATAATGTGGTTTACTAAATAAACCATTGGATTGGGAACTAGTGTGAAAATAC